>JAZGTJ010000241.1:70743-163993 GCA_036877575.1 Botia almorhae
TATGGTTTATATTACCTTTACATAGTCATTAATATATGTATATTTCATTGTACGCTGTGGTGTATATCATTTTTTATTGAATTGTTTAGCATACTCATACTTTAGCATACTCATTTCATTTTTACCATAATCCTCTGTATACCTGTATTCTGTTTATTACATGGTAATTACATTACTTTTTTCTTCTCTTCTCTTATACTCACTGTGGTATGCTGATTGTTTGTCTACGTTGTTTTCATGTTTTGTCACAATTTCAAAACGACAATAAAAACATTTGATAAAAAATAAAAAATATTCAACCAACGTTACTGCTTCTAAAAACGCTTTTAATAACGTTGAGAGAACTTTTAGCGAGTGTTTGCCAGTGTTCTGAGAACAGGGAACGTTCTATGTGAATCACTGTAGCATCATTGCAGGTTCTCCTCTCAGTTATCAGACAGACCACACGTAGCCAAAGAGGCTTAAAAATCTCTCTTCATAAATCAGATGCTTTTAAGATCAGCCTCACTGTGACACTTACACTCTCTCTTGTTCCCCATCCTGTCATTTAAGGGCCGTAAGACTTTCGATTATAAAGAATAGATGCGCCCTCGCGTCCCACCTGCATATTTTAAGCCCTCAAGTCACAGCAGCTTTAAAAATGAAGAACTAAAGTATGTGTGTGGTGAGGAACAGAATATTGTGGAAAAGGTCAGGCATGATTATCCCAAAATAAAAGGTTCCTACAAACATAATTGTGCACCAATTATGAGTGTGTGTGGAGTTAAATATGTGGTTTACAGGAGGTTTATGTGGTTTATAAGACAAGTGTATAACAAGTAAATATGGTTAATTGGGACACTTCCCATGTCCTCAAATTAATCACTTAAAAACATTTATTAAATGGTGATTTTTTGTGATGTGATTTTCTGTGATGGTGGTAGAGTTAGGGGATAGAATATACAGTTTATACAGTATAGAAACCGTTATGTCTATAGAGAGTCCTCATAAACCACATATGTGGTGTGTGTCTGTGTCTCTGTCTGTCTGTTTATATATATCCATCTATCGCTCTAAATCGCTTGAGATTTTGAATGAGTCCTCTGGAAAGGGTCCAGTGTGTGTTTGGGTACAGTTATACCTGAGCAACAGTCGGAGATGCTCCTGGTCTCCAATCACATCATATTTCATGGAGAAGACCAGATGTCCCAGGACGCTGTCCACTGAGTAATAATTGAAGTGCTCCTGTAGGAAGAGGAGCATTCACAGTTACACTCTCCAGAAGATGTTCTTCATAACTACAGAATCCTCTACAGAAAGCTCCATGTGTATAACAGAACAGAAGATATGCGTGACGTTTCCTCACATTAAGCTTATATGGTCATGCTGGACTACAGCACAGTTATGTATGGATTGCTTTTATGGTGCTTTTTGGCTTCTTGTTGAAGCTTGGCAGATATGATCACCATGAGCTCTCTTTGTATGGAGAAGATCCAAACAAAGATTCCTAAAAGCTCTCTTTGGAAAAAAACTCCCTTCTCTCCATCAGTATATAAGTTTGGAACAACATGAGGATAAGTGAATAAATAATACCACCACTTTAGTGTTTGTGTGATAGATTTCTTTCATTTCAACCAATCATATTTTTTTTAAGAGTTAGCTTTAACCAATCAGAGCATTACATGATTTCTGACCACTTTCTCAACATGTTTTTTGCTTTTAGTAAAATGTTACACCTTAGTCATAATCTGATCATCTTATATTTTGCATCTCACCTTGCCCAAAAAGTGCTTTCTGTAAATTATCGCTATGCTGTTTGTTTCCAGTTTACACTGTGATGCAGGACATGGGGGCGGTTCTTCTGGTGCAGAGGAGGAGCCTAAATCATGATTGGTCCCTTCAATCCAGTAACCACCGAACTGGGGCAGCAGAATCAGGGGTAGAGGCCCTGTACGGCCCAAAACCTGCCAAACATAAACACTTTACAACTAACCCAGCTAACAATTTTAGGTTGTTAAAACGTTTCCCTAATGCTTCCATTAAGTAAAAAAAAGTAAAATTTTTATCTTAAATGATCTAGGAACTTTCACAATGTCCAGTTTTAAAGTGTTGTATTAACATTATCGTTTGGCTATAAGAGCGTTACTTAAACGGTATTAATTCTGTCGCATTTTGAAAATGTTTTACTAGCAATTTACATTTTTGATGCTATATATAATGTAAAAAAATCTCTAGTAACATTACTGCAGGAATGTTTTGATAACTTCACAAGAACATTTAGAGAATGTTCCCTGTTAGCTGGGACTTCTCTACAAACATTTCAACAGACATATAAAATGGCAAACATGCGTGTTTGTAACCTCGTGGACGCTGGGATAGGGGATGTAGTCTTCTTCTGTCTGAAAGGAAATATATAAATAGATTAGATGCTGTAGATCTTTTGAACTCCTCTTTGTAGTCACACTAAGCAGCAGATAAAGATAATATGAAAGATTTAAAGACAAAAACCCCCAGAAACGTCAGACCAGCTGAGACTCATAACGCCAAACAAACCCTGGACTGTATACAATATTAATAAATCCTGAAGTGTGTGTGAATCACATGTTCTAGTGCATACCGTGTTTCGTGACCTGCTTTGAAATGCATTTTATTATACACACGCACATGCACACGCACACACACACACACACACACATACACACTTGTTTTTATGCCTTATTGGGACTTTCCATAGACATAATGACTTTTATACTGTACAAACTGTACATTCTATCCCCTAACCCTCAACCTACTCCTAAACCCAACCCTCACAGAAACCTTTCTGCTTTTTTACATTTGAAAAAAGCATCATTTAGTATGTTTCATAATTAGTTCCCCTCATGGGGATCACTGGCTTGTCACACACACCTACATTGTGGGGACTTTTACCATCCTCGTGGGAAATGTGGTCCCCACAGTGGTAGAAAAACACACACACACACACACAACAGGAGTGAAGCTCATTCTTTGATATAGAATAGAAGGTGTGTTTATAGGTGCATCTGCACTTGTACCTTGTTGTGCGTGCGTACCAATATTCGTGACTCTAAGTAAATACATTTCAAAACTCAATACCTATAAACCAAGAATAGTCCACTGCCTTGCTGTCTACACCCCACATAGGCAGCTTTCTAAGGTAGCACCGAAAACAAACCGAACCGTGTAAGTGGATTTACAAGAGCACTGAAAACTCAACTAATATCTCAGCATACAAACACGTGGCATGCACAAATATTATATATGTCTTAAAATGCTCCCTAGGGAGACAGCTCAAAAGGTTTTGGAACAAAGTGAGGGTCTGCTTTAAAGTTATGAGAATGAGGGATGAGATAAACACATCTGTCAGGAATAAAAGCAACAGTGTTCATCTGTGTGCATGTGACAAACATAACGCCGATAGCTGGGCTTGTTATGAAAACATTACACAATGCTTTAACACTTGATGCTTGTTTGCGTGAGTGTGTGCAGTATACAGTACACTTACTTTGAGGGGAGGTGGCAGAGTGCATCTCTGTTCATCCATTCTACTGCTCTGTGTTCAACAAAATGTGGAAGCAATTATTACAATCTATGTCAGAACGAATGAACATTAGTAACAGACATTAACAGAATGCCAACCACAAGAATCAAAAGCTCTTACTATAAATTAAAGGTGAAATGCGTAACTTTGTTTTAAATAAGAAAATACTTTCTCTTTCCCCAGGTAAAGGCATGGCGGGCAATTGTTCAGAAACATTTTTTGTTATGCTGGTTGAAAGCCTCTTCACATCCTGATAGCACTCACTGAGTAAAGCGGTCTAAATATGTTTATATATCTTCAAAAATGTTCATCCAATCATTGCATTCGGTCTGAATGCAATAATAGGATGTCCTACTTGCCTGTCAAACTATGTATTTGCATACCTCTGTGAACTTTCAGAGAAGGGCGTGGCTTTGGGGAGCGCTCTGAAGGGAGGGTGGGATCTTTCAAATTACAAGAAATTTACAGCGATTTGCAGATATTACGGTGAATACAAATTAAGACAGTAAGTCACACACTTTGTTAATAACTGAATGATAGCTGTTAAAAGTATTAGCTACAGATTTCAGATGATAAAGTATAGTATGAGTGACATGAGTAAGTATGACACAGTAAAGACAGGAAGAGTGTCACCTTACTGCAGGTTAACAAAGTTTAAAGGGCCAAAAGGTCACATGACAAAAACAAGCGGTCACAGGGACATTCTGCAGGAATAAACGTATAAAAACATTCTCACCTGAATTCGCTCTATCATAGCGAATATATCTGATGTCTAAGAATTAGGAGGGAGAGAGAGAGAGAGAGAGAGAGAGAGAGAGAGATGGCAGGTTTTAAAATGCGCACAACACCTGGGGGTCAGCCAAACAACTGCCTTTGAGATGAATGAGCGTGCTAACAGAACTTCCTCCAGGTTTAAGAGACCTGCTTTGATCTGACAGCGTGTGAATATGCTTGACAAGATTATGACAAAACTTCCGTCCTCTCTAAACGAGCGTGTCGATTCAGTAATGGATGAAGTGCCTGATCCAAAAATCAATAGCGCTTTACACAATCGGATATCTTCCCTCTCGAGCAACGTTCATCTCACTAGAAGAAGAGTTTGTAAAACAGAGTCGTCTACTGCGGGGGCAGAGCAGCTGTGCTCTGAAAGATGGGACCTGACTGCATACAGCTGCAGATGAACCCACAGCTCGGAATAAAACACAACATGAATTAATAGGGAATGTTTTCCCACAGCCACCTAAAAGCACCCTGGCAGCCATCTTAGCAACCACATAGCAACGCCCTGACAACAACCCAAGCAGTGAATTTCCCACGGGCACAACTCACTTTTACTTCAGAAAACATTATATACTAAAAATGTCTTTCCAGGAACTGATTTTTCTCATCAAGAACTTTGATATACAGTTCAGAGCACATTAAACGACTTCAGTCTCTGATGTAACCGTCTGTATAAAAAAAACAAGAACTAGAATCTGGAAACATCTCTTTATATCTGTCGATATGCTGATTCATCAAATGCAAAACACACACACACTCGTGTTTTTATGAAACGGTGTGGACTTACAACACATTTATTTTGTGTTTATATTATTTATATAAATTATTTTATTAGAAAAATATTTTTAGACGAGCTAACTGGTCACTGACTTACATTAGACAAATGAGTAATCATGCTACAATACTTCCCATAATCATGTCATAAATTGCAATGAATCGAGAGAACACAGAAGTGGGCGTTTCCCAGCGCCTTTTTCTCCAAATCTTACCCAACATATACATCTTATAACATTGCATAACAGAGTAACACAGCACATGCTGTACTGATCTTACACAAGCACATATGATTTAAATATCTTCATCAGATAAAGATCAACATGATACTATAAAACTGCACAGCATAAATCTATTACCAGCTTGTTCTTTTGTACGGGGCCAAAATGGGCTAATAATAAACTTCAGAACTATAACAACTTGCTCCAGGATGAAATACACATTTCTATGTGATAAAATTACAAAGCTATTTGTACAGTATTTATACTTCAGTATTTACAGTATTAACAATATTTGTCTAGTTTTTGTACACGTTTTGTGATATTTATGATAATCACAATACAATAATGACAATCGTCATCCAGAATTACAAAAAGTGACAAATCGAAGTTTATCCACAAACATCTCACACACAGCACCACATTTACACTTCTGTGATATCTGTGCTCTCATATTTGCTGTCTATACACACACACACACACACACACACACACACACACATTTGCTCTATGATCGACTTGTTTTCACTTTATAGTCATTCTTGCTCCATAATACAGCAGGTTACGTTGTACTTACATCACTGTGTCTCCTGCGTTGGCGCATAGCAACAAGGGCTGGACTGCGTAACCTGTACATGCTCTTAGCCATGATGAAGTCACAGATAAATCGACTGAAACCTCAGAGGTACAACTGTGACCTGCAGCACAGAGCTCGGCCGTTTGCTTGCACGTCTCTGTTGTCCCTTCTTTTGCTCTCTGAGAAACTCAAGGGGAGGGTGAGGAAAGACTGACAGCTTCCTCAATCTGTTACAACTTCTCCAGTTTAAGCATGTAATGAAGGAGAACGCTGGTAACCAATACGTGGGGTTTGGGTGTATGGATCTGTAGCTGTCATAGTTTACAAGGATGTACACAAAGGCATGTGTGTGTTTTTTGAAGTATTGTGTGAGGTGGAGTATGTAACCATGTGACATAAGGGCGATCAAAGACTGGTCTATTCTAACTTTCTCAGTTTCAGCTTTAAACTTTCCTTTCGTTCTTTCATCATATTTACACAAAACACCTCAGAGGAAAACCATTGATCTGTGGATGTTCCTTCACAGCTCAGGAGAATAAATAAAAACACACAAATAAGGCAAAGACACCAAGATACAAAACCCTATGTGGTGAAATCGCACACACCTGACTTATCCCTAATGCTTTGATTTTCTTTCCTACAAAAAAAACCTCTGTTCATGCTGTCTCTAGTAACAGAATACAATATCTGCTTGTAAATGTAGCTCTGTAGACGAGGCTTGTTGGTAGACAAGGCAAAATGTTTAATGCTCTCGTTGTTTGTCAGTCGCTTTGGATAAAAGCGTCTGCTAAATGCATAAATGTAATGTAAATGTACTAAGCTAGTCACGAGTGGACATGTTTTTATGTTAATCAGCCCAAAGGCAAATGATAAAGGTGAAGGCAAAATGAATTTAATCGGATTCAACCAACAACGTTTAATAATCTGATCAGAAAACCGACAATTTGGTTAATATCAAACACTGTTGTGGTAAACTGAGCCTGTCGAAGTCACGTGGCTTTATTATCTAAATCAATAACCTCTGAGTAACCTCACTGCAATAAGAGGAAACAGGAGGGGTGTTTAAATGCAATCCTCAGGCACTAGAGGCACGACTCTCTTATCTTTCTCCGAATATTAATCAGAATAAAGAAATCAGAATATCACTTCCAGATTACAGTATGTCTGTCACTGCTGTCATTTTAATCTGCAGAAATTTGATTGTAAGGATACATTAGCGAAATTATGTCACAGTTAGTAGAAAGTAACATTTCCTGCTGTCACAATGTGGTCACAGTTGCAAAACTACAGTGTGTTTGTCAAATTTCCTCCGCAGGATTACAGAATTACTACAATAGCGTGTGTCGTGTGCGGTCGTGTGTTTGTCGAACACCAACGTGAGAATGTGGGATGTTAACATATCTATAAAACTGAAGGTTTGCAAATAAAATCAGATAATATTGAGAATGTCCGATATAATCCTCTTTTAAAAAGAATCTTTTTTTTTTCCTGTCCCTTAAAGTCACAGTAAAATTAGAAAAATACTATTCTTATTTTTAATGGATTATGTTATGAATGATTTATCTGTGCACATGATTTTTTTAAATTAATTTGCCCTCATACACGTTCATCAAAATTTAAAAATGTATTTCCCCTCTGGAACAGCCTCTGATGATGTCAGTCTGACGGCTTGGGCGGAGCCAAAGCTGTTAACCACTCCCCTTCAACAGTCAGTCTACACCTACTTTCCTTAAGATGATTGAGATCTCTATGAGACACAACTGAGAGTAATAAACATCTCACTTTCTCTGCTTCGGCTTTCCTAAGGGATGAGACAAACCGAATTTGCACTGGGCATCTATTTCTCTCTCGTAAAACATGTAAATCACCCAACTGCAATTACACGCCACAGTGGATATTGTTAACCCAACAGCTGACCACAATTAAGCTTAATATAAAATCTCACTAAAATATTATTGCCTACAGTCAGTGATAACAGTAAATATAACATATGCACAATCGCAAACAATCACAAAATAAAGAACACAATTTATGCTAACCTGTTTATAATCCGGTTCCACAGGGAACAGACAGGAACTAAATTCCCAACCGTTGTTTCAACAGAGACATTAAGCTGATTGTACAAAACATTTCTTTCTAATGTCTCGCATTATGAGACACTCAGTAAAACACATAAATGTTGAACTACACACAATAAATCACAGTAATCTTATTCTACCGCTCGCAATGCCGTCGGGAGGCCCTAATCATTGTAGGACATCCCTGAACACGGACACTTCAGTTCGCCAAGTTCCCAGAAGTCTTTGTGCTAATGGCTCTCGGGCACGCTCAAAGACACAGATGCGTTCAATTAAAAAGCACTTGGGTGGTAAATGAGGGTGCAGGTGTCCCAGAGGGTGATCTAGCGCCGTGGAAACAGCGGTCCTTCTTTAGATTATAAAGCTTACTAAATCCAAAGTCTTGTTCATCAACTGAATTGAATTCAGTTCAAATGAGGGAGAGACATTTTGAGGTTCTGCAAAAGGTGTGAAAGCTATTGAAGTTATCTGGGCTTTGATTTCTTATTGGACCAAATTAGCATTCTGATTTTTAGCAAAGTGCAGTTTTTAAAAGTAGGGTAAGCAGTTATGGAGGATAGTAATAGCAAACTAGCTTTAAGAGCCCAAGATCCCGCCCTCTGTTCAGAGCGCTCTTTAAAACCAGTGCAATGATTGGACGAAAAGTTTGTGTTCTTGTGCCTTTCCACGGAAAATATATATTTATAAAAATTTATTTAAACCACTTAATGATTGCTATCAGGATGTGAAGACTTTTAATCGGCATAACAAAAATGTTACCCTTTAAATTCAGGTTGGACTGTTTTAAAGTTTGAATATTTAGTAACAGACTTCACCTGATTAAGCAAGAATTACAAAATAAAAGTCAAAGGTTTATGGAGCACGAGGAGTCTTACAAATAAAATGATTAAATCTGCATTTGTTTTATTAAAAATAAATAAATAGACAATAAAATGCAGTGAAAGCACTTCAAAGACAAATTCCATCTTTTAAGAACACTCCTACTTTTCCATAGAAGAGAAGGAACGTTTAATATATGTATGTGTGTGAAAAAAAAGGTTTCACAGGGAAAAGGAATAGACAGGTAAATAAGAAAAGGAAATTAAAGATTAAAAGCAAGTCGTTTAATATTCCTGCCATGTCTTCCAACCGAATCTGCAGCCCTGTTTTAGGTTTTTAATGAAGTGAGATTTTAAAATCTGTCCCACCTTTAGAAGAGTCGGAGCGGGTGATGGTGGAAAAGACTTGACCAGAACAGGACGGTCTAAAGAGTCTGATATTCGTGGAACTCGGCCATCTTGTTTCCTGTGGACAAAAAAAAATCCTCAGTAATGGGGCTGAATAAAACCAAAACATTCACAATGGCAAACTTTGGCCTGCTGTGAACTTTAGGTGTTCTCCTGAAGATCAAATTAAAGCTGTAACTCTGTATCATGGATTGCTCCAACTGGGAAAGAATTGATTAGTTAGTATTCAATACAAGACGCTGAAAGAGCCACAGGTGTGTGTGAATGCAGACGGCCAAACATTACAACTCAATGACACGCCGCATGGGGGAGGAACAAGCCATGAAGTTTCTTTCACCACCCTCCACTGTTTCCTCAGTGCTCTGTAATTTGACTCGAACCATCAGCTCTGTTCAGACACATTATTTTACATCGACTGCTCTCAGCCAGCAGCATTTTACCACCGATCCTAAATCAATTAAAACTCGTCATTTGGCACTCAATCTGTTTCTCTACGCCCCGGTCCAGACGTATACGAATAACTGTCTGAAAGCGCATATGGAGTCATTTCAACTAGATGAAACCAGATGATTACTTTATTGTTTCACTGAAAGTTGATTGAGGCTACTGTTTGAGGAATACTTTTGTTCCAAAAACGAAAATTCTTTCATTGTTCACACACCCCTGTTATTTTGCCTGTGGAACACAAAAGTGAAACTTTTAAAAGCCTTCATGCAGCTTATTTCCCACTCAATGAAAGTGCAAAGTGACCACATCTTCTGTTTATCTTACACATGTATTATATGACTAGTGGAATATAGCGATCAAGGTGAAATGAGAGCACTCGAGAGGGCAAGAAATATAGCAAAGCAGTTTGGTTGTACCAAGACAACCAGGAAGTGATGTCAGAAGCTTTTGACATCACATCCTCTCACCAAAGGCGCCTGAGTGTGACCTCATTAGCGTGATGGCGGGCTGTGTGCTGAAAGGCTGCTCAAGGCCTCTGACAGTTTTGACAGCAGTACAAGCTGTTGATTTGTCAGGGCACGTAAACCCAGCTTGACTGAGACGTGGCACAAATACACAGACGCGGGCAACATTCATATGAGCATCACTTCATGACAAGCTTGTTACCTCAGGAGATTCTAGAACAGTTTAATCGAACTATTTCATCTCGCAACAATTTCAAGCAGCAAAAACAGTGTTTTGAAACCTTTATGGCTGTAATTTCATAATCATGACCGCTTGAACACAACGCCCACATTTACACATCAGCTACGCCCATTACATCCCCTAACATCTAATGTCCAGTCACAGTAAAATAACGAGGAAGTTTTTGATCATGTCATTCTGACCACAGCAGTTTGTGTGGCACATTTTAGCGGAGATTGTTTCGTGAATCTATCACTGGTGGCACAGGAGCTGTTTTTAAAAGGATGAGAGAGCGCTGCGCTTCACGCGATCTCACGGAAAGCACTGCAACCCTCGTGTGAGTGTTCTTTGCACTCGTTTAAGATGCAAAAAAGTGAGCCAATCATAAAGAAGGACATTTACATAGACGTCAAAGTTACAGCAGCCAAAAAACTTGTTTAAATGGTCAAGACACGGATGGAAATTGGCATGTTACACTAAACCACATGCTTTTATTGCAACAAACTACAGGAAAGAAAATGTCAAGGTTAAAAAGCAATAGTTACAGTATCAGCTACAGTGGCTTAAGAAAAGATTTAAGCTTAAGACTTAAGACTGAAAAAAAATGAAGGCAAAAGGAGGATTTATATAGAAAATGCAAAGCAGCGCTGCTCGCTGCTGTCAGACGCACCTGCTAATACAAATGAATTTGACTGTGTTTACATGAATTAGCAATAAGCTATCTGACACTAGCAAAGAACTACAGCACAGGGCGTGTGTTAAAGAGACAGAGGTCACTGCATCACTTCTGCATGTTTTAAGATACAAAAAAAGGTAATATAAATGAGTACAAGAAAAATGTGAGCCAAAACATTTGGTGCATTTTGTTTTCATCTGTTTTGAAAATGCTTTCATCTGTATGAAAATGCTGAAAACACACACACACACACACACACACACACACACACAAACTACATTTACGTTTAGCAGACACTTTTATCCAAAGCAACACACAGTGCATTTAGGCAATACATGTGATCAGTCTATGTGTTACCTGGGAAACGAACCCACAAGCTTTGCGCCGCAAACACACAGTTCTACCAACTGAGATACAGGAACATACTGTGAATTCAACATTACCGAACAACAATACCTGTACAATCCTGCCCTCCTATAATGACCGACTGTAAAAGCATAACGTTACTGTATGCAGCGGGCTTATGACCATTGCATGAATTTCCATTATTAATACATCATAAATGACGCATTTTGATTTGTGTGATGCCCTGCTAATGAGCTACAGTGTCCTGTTAAGAGAATGTTGTCTCTCATTTGTCTCTCAGTTTGCATTTGTTATTGCAAACACTGACTTTCCTCTGCAGAACACAAAGAGGAGGTAAAGTGGAGGGTCACTGACTGATAGTCAAGTCTCGGTTCTCATTTACTGTCACTGCATACAAAAAGATGCATCGGCATTCGTTAAAAATGCTCCACGGAAGAAAGTCACACAGTTTGAAAGGAAATGAAAGGCGAGCAAGCGATAAAATCTGTTCATTTGTCTAAACTAACTCTTGAAAAGTAGAGTTAACAGTACATGACAATATTAAACATGCTCGAACCACCAGTCATGCACTACTGTATTAACAAGTATATCCAGAAAATGTTCTCAGAATGTTGGCTAATGTTCTTTTAAAGTTCTCTCCAAGTTAGCAAAAACATCTTTGCAGTGATGTCAGTAAAACTTTTTTTAACGTTATATTTCACATCTCAAAAATGTCAGTCTGAAGTAGTTAGTGGAACGTTTTAAAACACCGCAGAACTAAAAAATGTTTAAATAACGTTCTTATAACCAAGCAAAAATGTTAACACAATGTCTAAAAAACTGAACACTTTGAACGTTCATACGATGTTAGAGAAACATTCTTACAAACTATAATTGTTAGCTGGTATAACATGACTAAAATACAGAAATCAGAAGCTTGGACTCATTTATGAAACAAATGCGGTCAATGCCATCAAACAACATTCCCCTAAAACACACGTCGCCTGTTTGATCACAAGCTGCTTCAGTAATGTTGTGTGGCATGCTACAGCTGCCTGCCTCACTGTAGGAACACCTGCTCCGCATATCAGCCAACAGACATCTGATCCGATCAAAGTGTACAAGAGATGGAGCGAGAGCGAGAGAGATTACTTACTTGTAAGCACACACAGAGAACGAATCAGCACCGTGCAATCTGTTCCGCAGCTCCAAACCAAATGGGCAGGTGACAGACAGAGCTTGTTTTCCCTATTGCTTGCTCATCCTCTCTCTCTCTCTCTCTCTCTCTTTCTCTCACTCTCATCCTCCCAACTTATTCTCTCTCTCCCTCCCTTTTGCTCCTCTCTCCATTTTATGACTCACTCTCCTGTTTTTGGTCATCAACACACAAGTCTATTCCTTTCAAATCTGTTTGGAGTCTTTACATCCATTTATCAGATTTTTATCCCTCGTTTGAGAATTCTCCAATCTTTCAGTCCTGTGACACTTCTGACTAGCACCGGTACATTTACATTTAGGCATTTGGCAGACGCTTTTATCCAAAGCGACTTACATTGCATTATACTACACATTGATCACTATACATTGAGTATGTGCAATCCCTGGGATCGAACCCATGACTTTGGCGTTGTTAACGCCATGCTCTAACCACTAAGCTACAGGAAAGCGGTACATTCTGCTGATGAAAACACAGTTTCAGCGTCTTATACGAACGTTCCAGCTTCAATACACGTTGACCCTGTCTACAGCACCTGTGACACGCTGACGATTACCATAAAAATTCATTTCAACTAGTCTGTCACTCTGTAAACACTGTTTACATGACTTCAATTTCAATTCACTTCAACACGACATTTTTGTACAGAAGACTTAATATTAAGTAAACAATATGCACATTTCTGATTTTAAACGGATTAAAATCTTTGATCTTTCTTTTAACTTTCTACCATTAACGTTCTGTTGTAAACGCATTAATTTATGTTTTGTCCAGTTGTTTTCAGCAGTGAGTCACATATTAAACCTAGAACACATCTTATAGAATTATTTGTTATATAACGAATATGGGTGCTTATATATGCATGCATGTACAGTATGTGTACCAGTGTGTGTGTGTGTGTTATTCAAGCCTCTTATGTTGTAAAAGGATGCTTCAGGCCTACAATTAGTCCACTCAAACCCCTAAACTACTTTACAAGGACTTACTGCCAAACCCAAAACATTCCCACAGTTTTAAACACACTCAGCCAAAGAAGCCCCACCAGCCCTCTGGTTACTCTCAAGCTGTGCATAAGTGGTAAAATCACATGAACATAATTGATGCTCTTCAGTTCTACCAATAATATGAAAATAACTATCCTAACACCATCCTGAGAACTTTCCAAGCTTACCAAGCTAACAATTTGAACATTTTCATGTTTCTATTAAGTAACAAAAAAATGGTAATTTTATTGAAAGTGAAAGTTGTTCCACTAACTTTTTTTGAGATAACATTAAAAAACTTCTAACGTTACTGCAGGAACATTTTTGCTAACTTCGACAGAACTTTCAGAAAACATCAGTCAATGCTCTGAGAACATTCCCTGTTAGCTGGGTATATACACATTAGCATCATCCTATCCAGCTGGACTATGGAACTGAAAATGACTTTGCCAGAAGTTTCTTAAGAAACCAGGAGAACATGGAGCTAATCTTTCTAATCCCCATTTTCTTACCATATGTGGTGCACTTTATGTAGAACAGCCTCTGAAAGGCTCAACCTTCTTCCTTCTCTGTTCCTCTGGTTCTTCAGCATGTTTCTCAGTACCTTCATGAAAACAAAGAGCCACCAACCAAGACCGGACCTCTTTAAAGTCTGGCTGTCTATCCACACCCGAGCAAACAGAGACTCAAGTCTGAGATGTCCACCTGATTGTTCAGTTGTGTGAGAACTATTAAGGAACTGAAGAAGATGACAAACCCATTTTTCTCCCCCTAAACGGTCTTAACTCTGCCCACAGAAGGTGGGACCGAGACTCGTTCAGGTTACCAAACAAAACCAGCCCCAAGGGCCATAAAAACTGACTGTGGAAATGGCTGAGCAGGGTGTTGCTTTGTCAGTCATGTGAAGTGAAATATCCAGAGTGAGACCAGATTTAGTTTACACAAGGCATTGGCTTTTTGGATCATACAGAAATGGATTAAAGAAATCTAGATCTATGAAATGAGAAACACACTAGTTCACTTCAAAATAGTCAATGTTTTACATTCACTAAAAACTAATATTATTCTGCTCCTGGAATTATATTTTACATGTGTTTTTATTGTGTACAAGTATGAAATTAATAAGCATTCATTAACCATGACGGTCTAATTCTGGACAAATGACAACATTGTCAGCTGCTATCATGAGTTTCATTTTAAAAAATGATCTTTTTCCTACGTGCTGAAATAATTGTCGACACAGTGCATGTGTAGCTTCCGGTGAAGAAACCGATGGTATGTAAATAAATATAAATACAGATGTGTACATTTAGACAGAGAGTGAGCACGCAGATATCCTGCCGTCTCAGTGGAGTAATACTGTCAGCTTTCGGAGGTCCCCTCCTTTAGCTTAACTCAGACTGGCCTATCAGGTAACAATAATGGGTGGAGACCCTCATCTGTCACACAATCCGTCTGCTTTCTCACCTGGCCAGTTTGCAACTATAAAGACAGTCTGAACAGACCTTGTTTTAAAAGTGTAGTATAGAAGGGGACTAGACGCAAACAACTGACCTACATTTTAAATGAATATGCATTCATTTTACGCATAATGCATACACACAAATGAATTACTGTGGAAATTCAGGTAAAACAGACAGACAGATATACAAGATGGAGTTATAGACAGACCAAATAAATCAATTTGTTCTTAGTAAATGTGTACATTTGTACATTAAAGCACAAATGTATTAGAATTACCAGTGTGAAATGAAGGTAAAATTGCACAGAATTCAGTCACTGTGTGTGTGTGTGTGTGTGTGTGTGTGTGTGTGTGTGTGTGTGTGTGTGTGTGTGTGTGTGTGTGTCCCTCTGTCTGCCTCTCAGCAGCCGGTTATATCACACTCAGACACACACTCCAGATCTGTGGCTTTAAGTCTTTCACAAACAAAAAATAAACAATCTACTGTGTGAAAATACTGAATCCTCAGCTGAACTCTACATATCTTTATTTTGGACTTGAATATTCAGAATGTATTCAATCTTAGGCCCCACTTTGTATAGCGTCAGTATTAAATACAGTGTACTTACATAAGAGAAAGCATTTAATACATTGTATTTATGATGCATGTATGTGTTGCTCTGGAGAGGTATGGGGCCAAGAATGTAACTGCATACAGATAAATACAGCAATATGTAGTACGTAAAGCTGCAATCCGTAACTCTCTACCGCCATCTCTGTTTGAAACCTAAAACTGCAGGTTAATTTACAAACATTTCTTTTGTGTGTTGAAGTCAAATGAAGCCAAACTGACATGTGCTGGAAAACCAATAGACAGCTCAAATTGTAAATCATTATTATAAACTTACAGTTGTGAATCGGGGTAAGGCAAGGAGGCCGTTTTGAACACAGATCTGTCATGTACTTGCTCAATAACCGATTTTTGTTTATTTTTAACCATAAGGGTTAAGATTGCAGCTTTAAAAAACCTAATACAAAGTGGGACCAAATCTGTTATGCTTACACTGATAATACTGCATAACAAGAAGTGATAAAGATGAAGCAATACAGCCAATCTCATAAAATCATAACTGACTCTAGATGATCATGTTCTCATCTTCATCTAACCACTCCCCATGTTTTATTACAATTCCAGACTCGCTCATCCAACAGGAAAATGAAATTAAATCAATCTGTTCCGTTGTAAACGCCACCAACCCAAAGCTGCCGTTTTCGGTAAGCTCCTCGCATTTTTATACATAAGATAAGCAGAAAGCTGTGAAAACAGCTCTTGGGAATGTAAAACGCTGTGCAGTGCAATGTAACTGGTGCAGACTGAAGCACCAGTAAGCACAGACCTCTCGCACAGGTCATATGAGTTGAGTGTATGTTGCTGAGAGACACTTACTGGTGTCCCCAAAGACCACAGCTGGCCTCACAGTATCAGGACAAAGTAACAAAACATCTCTAGACAAATTACTTCCCAGCAGCGTAATCTTTTTTATGGATATACATAAGTGTTATTTGAAAATGTCTGCACACATTCAGAAACGCATATGCAGTAACATGCCCCAAGACTAATTAAACAATGTTATTAATTGCAAAACAATGCTCACCTTCAAATGACGTGTGTGTGTGTGTGTGGGACAAATTTGAAACCAAAAGTAAGTAAAACTGACACATCAGAGCAAAACCTCCTTTTTGGAAACTCTTTGTAATATATATATATATAAAATTATTATTAAATACATAGAAACAGACACACACTGCCCACCCTTCTTTCTAACAAATCAGAGTGTCTCAAGATCTTAGTCCAAACACGTGCTCATCCCCTGAGGACGATGTCACATCTAGCGAAGACCTTGAACTTATGTCTCCATATTCCATTTTACAGTTCAGTCCCCATAAATCTGAGGGCTGTCTCAGCAATGTCCACAGGCCTGCTGATTGACACAGGAAACCAGTCTGAAGATGCCCACTCAGGCTGACTCAAACGCAGCTACAACAGCAGCGACATTCATTCCACGCAGAGGAGAATAGGCTAATGCGTAACACCCATCTGAATAGATGGACTCATGAAAGCTTTGTGTCTCAACAACACGGGCTCTGACAGTGGTGGTGGGCGTATCGGTTGGTTTACAGGAAGCGTTCGGACTCGGCGTGACTTTGCGGTGAAATTTCAAACGTGCTCTGCGTGCCAGACAAAAGATTTGTTTGAAAAACTAGCGATATTAAAGATGCCTGTCCTTCAACCTCTTTTTTACTGTTAACTGCAGGGCACGTGTCGAGGAGAATGCTGCCGAAATAGAAAGCAGCTACAAAACAGTTTTGTGTGTGGTTGCCAAGGTAGTTGCTATGGTGTTCCGGGTGTTTTTTGGCCCATTGCTATGCAGTTGCTAGGATATTATGGGTGGTTGCATACTAAAACAAGTCAAAAGACAAATGATGAGGGGCTGATCTCTAGATACAGATTTTGGAGCTCCTTTTATCATCCACCAAGCATGAAACGTAAGTCTAAACATTTGGAAAAGCAACATCACACCTGTCAACGTTTAATACTTTAATACTGCGTTGGAGCGTCATCCTGATTCTGGCACTGAAATATTTACAATATTATCATATGTGTTGTATTAATACAGTAAGAATAATCAGTTATAATTAACGACTATTGTCAATACCGGTATAATACGGCAGCCCTAATACAAACCTACATATATTTGGCATTTTCGTATTCAAAACATCTTTTGTAAAAGTCTTTTGTGCAAGTGTAACAAAGTCTGTGTGTACATGCAAGTGAAAGAATGAACACGATGAAACAGACAGAAAACAACTATAAAGAAAGACAAGAGAAAGGGGTTTTTTTGAGCATGTCGTCTCTCGACGCATTAGCATGCACCGCGGCGCTCAGCTGGGACGATACACGTGGAGTGAAACGCAGGTCCTGCTATAATTACATCCCATGTTCCCTCTCTCCACACATTTCCTCTTCTCCCTCAGAATTTCTCCAGACACATCATCTTCACAGCCTTTATAAACCTCATTTACACATGACCAGCTTCCCCTCTACAGTAATAATGCTGTCAGTCAAACAAACAAAGCATTTTCCAGCAGAGGTGAGCTGGGGTGGAACTGCATGGCGCAAGGCAGAGAGAACTTGCTAGAGTTTCTAGGGTGAGATTCAATCTTATCTGATAATCTGACCCAAACTTCAGAATCGCTCACAGATGAAAGTGCCTGAGGGAAGCTTCGTGCGAATAGAACAGAAGTAGAATCAAATAGAATAGATTTATTTTCCCATATTCAAAGTTCCCAAATGACACCGATAATTAAAACATGTTTAGCCACAGTTTGGGGAGCTTAACATACAAACAAGCATGTATGAGAAAATTGTAATAAAAATATATATGATATGATATGATATTGGCAGAGGTGTATAATCCATCCTTAGAGGAGGAAAGATCTTACCATATATGTCTTGTCCTGGAGAAGGTTTTGTCCACCCTGCAGAGAACCAGAAAACAGATTTTACAATAACATCATTTTCAAAAACTCATTTTCCAAGCTTCTTTTTTATGATTTTAGTTGTATAGCTCCATTTTTACAGTTATAGTCTTGTACAAAGACGAGTAACACATCTACAGACATGACACACATTGGTGCTAATTGATTTCACACATTTAACACTCAGAAATCTCGACGCAGAGCCATTAGCCCGCTAATACAAAGAGCTGACGAACTCCTCGTGCTTTTAACACTCAACGTGATGCGAGAATGACTCAGCAAATCGATCAAATTAATGAAGGGGCGACAGCCAATTGGATAACGAGGAAGAAATGAGGCTCAATATCAATTAATATAAGCAACTGTCATCGCATAAACGTTTTCGCTTTCTGCACAAAACCTGTAACTCTTTACCTTATTCATTCGTGCATTTTGTTTCAAGGGGTTTTGATGGAGAACTCGACAGTTCTGCTTGACAAAAGGGCGTAACGTGTTGAGGACAGCTGAGGGTGTGAGACACTAATGTGAAAAGGAGGTTTTTGAACGTTTTCTCTGGGCTTTGTGCTAACAATACTCAGTGACTCTCTGTGGTTTAAAAACAGCTCGGCCTTTAAACGTACCCTAAACATGCCTTTTATTGAAGTAAACATTAAAATAGCCACAATGCTGATTAAAAAAGGAAAACCTTATTTTCTTGAATTTAATTCATTTTGCTGAATGAATTATTGTGGAGTGTCATTTGAAGGTCTGGCCACTAGGTGGTTCTACAAACTCTATTCATTAATAACAATGTGCTGTGAGTGAACAGGGGCCAGTGTCTGAATCAAGGATCAATAACCTGCATCAATCACTTCTCAAACACAAGTAAATGCTTGGTGATCAGAAACATCAGGCCAAATCTCCCTTGAACTGCCTCTACATGTTTTAAATGTAAATGTTTTACCTCCTCAGGATCTGTCAGCGGTCAATCAGTGTAACTGTTGTGTCAACAATACGAAGTTACACTTCAGGTTCAGGGGACACACAGAAACAAATATTTCCATAACCTTGTGCAAGGACAAGCAGCAAGCAGTTCAAACTTTTCCAGAGCTTAAGTCTGTGCTTAGCTATCAGGAAAATTAACATTCCACACCTGATTTATTTATAAATATTATAAATAAGCAATTTGACATCATTTTAGCTCCTGCCAGTGGGAATTTTTCTTGTCACTTTCACCTTTGTCTTGCTCTGTTTGTAAAGCTGCTTTAAAACAATTCAGCTATTACAGCTAACGTTGGCTAACATTCTCTTAAAGTTCTCTAAGAGTTACCAAAAATATCCTTGCAAAAAATTCTTAAGTTGTAAATGGAACATTTTAAAAACTACAGAATTGAAAAAATTCTGTTAACATTAAAAGCTAACGTTCTTCTAACCAAACAATAATGTTAATACAACGTCTATAAACCTGGATGTTTTGAATGTTATTAGAACTCTCAATGTAACATTTTTAATGTTTTTGTCACTTAATGGATACGTTACAGAAATGTTTTTTCAACTAAAATTGTTAGCTGGGAATATGTATTGGTAGAGTCACTATACAAAAGTAAATAAAAAATGACATATTTATTAATGTGATCACAATTCACTTTTCCACTCACACAACAAATTGACAGTAAACATTACATTGACATTTGTGATGATAGCTGTAAATATTGGAGAGGAGCCTCTGAATGTTTGAAACGGGCCTTAAAAACAGACACACGTGAAATCTGTGTTTGTTTATATAACTGTGTGTGTGTGTGTTTTGAGATCTGACATCTCCCCTGAACTGAAACCACAATTACATTAACACACACACACACACACACACACACACCATACAAATGAAAACACTCGTATGTTTTTTTTTACAACATCTTCAGCACGGTAACAAATAAGATACAACTCAACTAGACTCTATGAATAGGTCACAGACCAGTATTAGTGAACAAACTGGATCAAACAGAACCAGTTTTAGCTGTCCAAAATACAAACCAGTTCAACCTGATTATCCGTTTATGTGTAAACGTCCAAGAGCGGCAGGTAAAATCTTTCATCATTAAAAGTCCTTCCACGTTATTCAATGCCAACACAAAAGTAATTAAGGAACTTCAACAAGAGAGATGGGATGAGGTCACAAACGTCTGCGTGACGTGTTTCTTTATTATCCGTTTTGTTGAAGATACAAGTTTGCGTGATGTTTGACATCATTCATCTTGTCAAGCTCGCAGCATTTTTACTGAACCATAACAATAAGGTTTCCGATGACAAAACAAACACGTGCAACAATGAATCGTACGCACATGTACGCAAGTATTTTGTTTAGTTTAGGGAATTTAAAAAATGAGCAAAACTATCAAAGAAATGTTCTGATATTTTTATAGCATGAATTAATGTAGGCTTCTATACAGCACGGTTTTGAGTTTGTAAGGAACATTGGGATGTGATATGGAATCACATGGCAGGATTATCAATGAATAAATCACACTTCTGGTCTATTATATGTCGTATTCGTCTATATGAATATTAGTTTTGATTTATTTTACACCTTTTTTAGCTCGACATCCACCGTTAACATTTACTGCATGTTAGACTTCTCGTGTGTATCATAAAAAACGTTTTGCAGGATTAAACCACATGAGGGTGAATAAACAATAACTACGTTTCGATTTTTACTTATTTTTACATAAATGCTTATCTTTTTAATAGATTACTCGCAGCGCAAGTAAGAATGCAGAGTCATCCGTCCTTAGCCCACACACACACACACACACACAAAGTCTTGCAGATACTCAATGGTCTGTCTTACCCCCCGTATGCTCCAAAAGTGAAACTCCTCTTCCTGTGAGACATGTCCACAGAACTTTTGAATTTCTTTCTGCACCTCCTTCTCTTCCGTCGTTTTGTCTCTAGCAGAGGAGATTCTGTCTCTGTTTCTCTTTGACAGTGAATAAGTGTTTACGTCTCAGTCTGAGAGTCTGTTCCTCCCTCTCTCCCTCTCTCTCTCTCTCTCTCTCTCTACACCTGAGTTGGAGCTTCACAGCTTTGAGCAGGTGCGTCATTTTGAATGTATTTCTATGTCTTCAGAGACAACCAGAGAAACCATAGAAGAAGACACAAATGAAGAATATAAGCTAGAACATCAATGTGTTTAGCAGAGCTGAGGTCATCGGTCTCGGAACACGAGAGATGTTCGCGTTCTTATCGAGTTCCTGGAAAAACTTATCACAGGAAAAAAGGTCAAACTATCAGATATTTTGACAGATAATTTGACCTTTCTTTGACACAAACAAGCTAGTTCAGGTTGCCAGATGGTGAAACCCAACAAATTTTATAATAGTCATGATTTAAAATTTCACAATGTTCTTTTTACCTTGAGAAGTGTTTGTGAAAATAATGACAAGCAGGCACATCAGGGTCTACAGGGGCTTTGTGTGACCAAATTTCCCGTTTTTAATAACAAGCGTAAACATGCGTAAACACCAAAAACGTATAGTTTGTTCACAAGCTCAGTGTGGCTGTACCGCTTTGCCATTTTTGACCACTAAAAATATCAAAACTATTATTCTGTCTGAAACGAAACACCTGGATATTCAGGCAGGGCGAGGAAAAGACCTCACCGTTCTACGCAGTCATACTGAACAGTCTGTACAAACGGAGATGAAAACAAAGACGGTCTGTTTGCTGCTGAAGGGTGGCTGTAAAGCCCAAACACAATAAAACACTCCCGCTGTACCACTGAGGAATTCTGTGGACATTCAAACTATATGCGCCAAACTTCTCCATCAAAACATAACTTAATCAAGGACTACATGCTCTGCTGCTCTCTCGCAAGCATTTCAAATGTCATTTTTATAAGCAGACCTTTAGAAAACCTAAACAAATATCCTTTGATACCCTCAGGCACACAGAAATAGTTGTTTACAGTATGGAAACACTGGCTACAGCATTAATGTGTTTGTTATCTGTTCTCATATCAGCTGACAGAGAACTTCTGAGGGAAAAACATCTTTATTTCTTTCTCTCTTTCTTTCTCTTTTTCCTCCTTTCATTGGCTGTCAGACAATTTAGGACTTAAAGGACCGTTACTACGGTAACGTCCCATTGCTCAAAGGTGGCTTTAAATGCTCCTCAAACGACTTACTTTACTCTGCAATTTTACGTACTTCTCCTCAGATGTTTCTGCTAATTTTCTTTTGGACATCAATGAAACAGTTGACAGGCTGTCATACCTACATGCTGTGAAGATAGTCATGGCTAAAGTCTGAAATCTTTGGCAAAACAAAGCATTACCCATAATTCCCTCTGCTCATAGTTCTTCATAACAAACACCACAGCCTCACTTAAAACAGGTCCATGATGAAAGTGAGCCAGTGGGTAATTCAAAGTCAATTTAATAAAAGAGATTTTATAGAGGGCAGTGGCGTAGCTGTTAGCATCCCGCTGTCAAGGACAGACGGCGTCTCGTGTCTGCCGTACGCCGCGTCTCATAATCACTCTGAAATGTCGTGTCATAGATTTGTCTTGCATGAGACAAAACAAACAGTAGCGTTCCTGTAGCGGCCGCTAAAGAACCATTCATTTATAAAATACTTCAATTACAGAAAAACCCATTTCTCGGTGGATGTACAGTAATCGCTATTTACATCATAATCTGTACATAAAAGATACTGAAACTACTGCCCTCCTTCCACTGTTCTTATAAGTGGAAAAATATTTTGACTTATTCATAAACAGATATGCACCACAGCCCGGCTAACCATTTTAGACTGTATACCTAATATTTCCATTAAGTAAAAAGAATGCTAAAAATGTTATTTTGAATGTTCCAGGACGTTGTATTAACATTACTGTTTGGTTATAAGTTATTCAAACTTTTTTACATTGCTTTATACATTATGTATTGCTTTATACATTAAGGTCTCTCTCTCTCTTTCTCTCTCTCTCTTTATTCTGGTTAATTTATAAAGAACAGCTCAATTAGAAAGAAGCATCAGCAAGAGATAATTAATCATTGTCTGTATAAGTGTTTGTCTCTCTCTCTCTCTGTCTCTCACTCACACACACACTCACACACACACACACACACACACACACATACAGCACTAGAAGGGCAAAAAAAGTCAAATACAGCTTTGAAAAGCAGATGTCCTTTAAGAGGCAGATAAAATAAAGGGAATTACTAAAAAGCTCATTTAGTAGTGAAAAAGGCACCAGTTTGAATCATGTGGGACAGTATCTCTGGTAACCAGTTCAAGTGAGACGTCTGTGGTTGTGTTGACTTTTGGTGTTTAACTCAGTAGTTGGACTGGTTAGGCAAGTGTTATCTCCACGGTATCGTCTCTTCAATTCCTTTAAAGTTTCATTATAAACGTTCTGCATTCAGGGGACGTACAGCGGTCTTCTGTCCTGGAAAGCGGCAGAGGGATTTGAGTCAACACTGCCCTCAACAGGACACTGTGTGTTACTGCATTTCTCGATGACATCACACAATTCTGCACAAAACAGAACCACAGAGACCATGACACATCAAACTCCTAACGTACGATGTTGCTTCTGTTCTACTAGAATTCCTGACGTGCTTTAGCGTTGATTGATAAAATTCTAGTCAAGGACAAAAAATTATGAAAATGCTCGTCACCGTTTGCTTATGTCCTGAAGCTGTCAAACTATAAAAGCATTATAAATATAGTTCATATCCATAACGCTCTACAGGTTTAAAATAAAAAGCTGTAAATTAAACGAGGGAGCTTACTGTACTGAGTGTTGCAAAAGATCCACATCTAATGACAAATGTAAGTGCTCATGGTTATGATACTCGATAAATAAAAGACCGCTGGATGAAGCTGATGAGTGAAAAGTTTCTGAACAAGGTTCTCTCAGAAAGCATCTTCAGTTCAATGCCAGGTGTGGTTACCTGGCAACACGCATCTGCTGTGAGAGAGATACAACTGTGTCTATGGTGCCACTGGCTTTCAGCACTCTGGACAGTGCTGAGTAACAGAGCACAAACGACAATGCATGAAAAATTTCTTCTTTTCTTAAATCGCATGTGATTTACCACGTGTGTGTGTGTGTGTGTGTGTGCGCGTAAACATAGATAGCATATGTTCTCCACAGACACAGATCGATTTACAGCTGCTATCAGCTGGAAGTCTGTAAAAGCCCAGAGCACAGTAAAGTGTTGCTCTAGTGCTATGGAGACACATGGCTGCCTCAGGCGGTGAGCTGAGAATTATGGGTATTCTTCCTCCCACAATTACATTACCTCCATCAAGCACTTGCTCTTTTGACCGCTCAGAGCACCCTAGTCACCATGCAGAACTACTTAACAACCACCTAGCAACACCCTGGCAACCACCCACAACATTCTAACAACATGGCAACAGGTTTTGGAATGCAAGCCATTAAGGGAATTCTTTAGGAAAAAAGTTCGAATCTAGTTTAGCATGTACGGTTGGTCTCCACGGTGCGTCTGCTCGCTGCGTGGTCAGTGTTAGATCTTCAAAGCCTGTGGCAATATTTTATGGCTTTCTGGTCAGGCTGACCCCTTCCTACCTCCACAATGCCAGTTTATGTGTTGTTCGGGCCAGCTGACCGATCTCTCCCCCATGCTGTGTGTTTGACCTCCACATGAGAGAGAGAGAGAGCACAGCTGGCGGTCTGAAACTGCTTGAGACATCAGAGTCGAGCAGAGTGTGAGTGTGTGTGTGTGTGTGTGTGAGGGAGAAGGGAGATAACCATGTATCACAAAGAATATGTCAATGTAAGAGACTGAAATATTTTGTCTGTGTGTGTGTGTGTGTGTGTGTGTGTGTGTGTGCACAGCAGTAAAAATCACAGCAAACGAGCTTTGGTCTGTCCTCGCACAACGATCCTCTTCAACCAAACGGAAAAAAAACAAATCACTGCGATTTCAGAGCGCTTTCCACGTGACCTAACCGGACCTTTATGCATAAATGCATTTATAAGAGCGACAGATATAAGAGGGCTACAGAACTGTTTCGAAAATAGGGCTATTCTAGTTAAAGAGCTACTCTAGGGGACCAAACAACAAAATGTTTTGAAAATGCGGGAGGGTGAGAGTCACAGATCAAACAGAGAGCATCTTGTCATTATTGGCTTGGCACAGTCGCTCCTGGCAAAGTTGCGGATGTCGTGTCTCCAAATGGTCACAGTAATGACAATGTTTTGTGGCCAAAATGGAGCCTGGCAGGGTAAGCAGATCTTTCTTGCCCATCAACATACATTCTCGACAAAATGAGGTCAAAGGTCAGCTCCAAGATCCCTGCTTACGCTCATAATGCACCTGTAGCATCACACAGTTGCTGCTGCCGGAGAATCGTGTCGTTTACATGCTTTCTATGTCTTTGTCCAACGTTGACATTCTGTTCTAACACAATGACATATGGCTAATGTTTCCATTCATCTCACCGAATGCACTCCAAATGGGACGAAAATGACTTTAGGGTTCGAATTTTGAAACCCCATTCAGATGGCTGGGCATCTGTCTCCTTCTGGCGATCAGCACTGAGATGGTACGAATGAGACCTGCCAAAACAGGCTTTAGTCTTAAAGGGGTCACGGATTATATCATTGGTCCATGTACAATAGGGGGGTTATATGGCACTGGAATGGGCACACACACTTTCTGTGTTCAAACCAGACGTTCTTAACCTATCTAAAGGTCCCCCGGGTTAAAGGTCTTGATGGTAAACCTGAAACTTATACATATAAAAGTACAATCTGAGGCTAAACCGAGGCTCAAGTCCCAGCCCATAAAATCCATTAAAAAGCAAGTACATGACAGATCAGATTTCCTTACCCCGATTTTAAACGGTCAGCTTATAATAGTGATTTATAATGTAAGCTGTCGGGTCTGATTTCCATACACAATAAAAAAAGTACGTACAGCAACCTGTGATTCCAGTAGTTACAATAACGCTGTGGCATCAGGATGCATCTTGGGATTGCTTGAGCATTTGGACGGCACTGTTATTTGTCAGCAGTTAACAATCAGCAGTGTGGAAATGTAACCATTAACCATTTCTAACTGCCTGGTGTTAGTGTTTTTAAAGCAAACCTATTCAACTGAGAGTTACTATGTCTTTTGGGTTTTTTTAGGCATGACAACCAAGAGTTCCTAAACCCACTTTACGCACCTTTTTAACAAGTCGAGGAGGAAAAAATGAGTGCAGAAAACTGTCAGTAACGGCAGGACGTTTGTTTGAAATCACGACCGCCCGACTGAACACGAACAGATTAATGCAACACCTGCCGTTAAAAAAACAGACAGAGTGTGACTGTTTGTGTGTGTCTGTACACACATCTATGGAAACCAGGACTGGGCAAAACTGCCCCCCTTTCAATTTACGAACTGGAATTGCATTTTGCATTTTCTCTCTAATATGTACATACAGTAAATTGAAATGCATAATTAATAAGCACATTTGATCACCACACAAACAAACATACAAATAAATTGTTCTTACATAAAGGAGACCAAAGGTGATACATTGTTACAGCAGCTATTACAAAGAAATATATCAAACCCTCAATGTGGATCCATGATCCATCCAGCGAACAATTTTAGGGTGTAAGAATGTTTCCCTTAGTTTCTATTAGTAACAAAAAAGAAAACTTGAGAAAACTTTTAGAGAACGTAAGTCAACGTTGTAAGAATGTTCCCTGTTAGCTGGGTGTTTAGGTCTTTCAACACACAACACGTTATTCAACATTACCTTGTTGCATGAATTAATGTAAATACAACCAAATGGCAAATGGCTTATGTTGGCATCACTAAGATATATGGTATGCCACAGAAACCAGGCAAAAAAAAACACATTGGTTTACATTGGAGGGAGGTCTAAACCCCATCTATGTATGAAAACATCATACAGAACTGGATTTGGGCTCTTTGATGTGGGCCAATGGGTAACCACCTAGCAACCACCCAGAGAGCCGTAGAAGCACTGTCTGTCCATTACAGAAGCTGTTGGCAGATGTCAAGCAGATTCGTGTCCATGTAACAGGCTAAAGAACACTGATTTTTATGCGCCCTGTGGGGATATTCATGAAACATGACACTAGCATGCTAGAAGCCCAGAGGCATAATAGAGACAGGTGTTCTGATTTATCACAGCTAGGCAAACAGAAGCACAGGACAGGTATGAACAGGAAGTCTGAGAACTGAATTATAATTCATATTCACTACATTTATGTGTTTACACTGAAAAACAACCCAAATGTAACTGTGATATTCATGGTAAATTAAAAAGGAATGTCAACCATGCTGGTTGAAAAAAACAGCTAATACCAGCCTAAGCTGTTCGTTCTTGTTTAGCTGATCTCTCAACCTGGTTTTAGCTTGTCAAGATGGTTAGCAGGCTGGTTTAAGAGGGGTTTGACTGGTTTTAGAAAGGTTTCTGACACTTTTTTTTAAGCTTTGCCAGGCTGGGAGGCCCAATTTTAAACCAGTTACTTCCATCTGAAACCAGCTAAGTCCAGCCAACCAGCTTAAACTGGTTTTAGCTGGGGGGGTTTTTTGGTTTCAGCAGGGAAAGTAAAATGTGCGATTATAACTTCTGCTTTAAGGCCCTGTGTGATAACACAGAACTTTTTACAGCTTTCAAAGGAGTTATAAAACCAAACCTTCTTTATACCACTTTCGATTATAAGATGAAGGATGCATCCCTTTCAACGGCTGTAATTTTTCACAGCGGTGTAAGTATCTACACTACATTCACTGCCAGAAGAATCATTTTACTGTTGGGTAGCAACGACCCATTATAGTGCATGAGGATGTGTGGCACTATCCAAAGAGCTAAATCTGTACATCACTCGCGGGCCTGAGAGAGCTTAACCTCGCAGATTTTCACTCTAGTTCTGGTTTATTGATGAAGCACATCTCAAACACAGCGAGTACGATACGACCGGCAAGGTCAGCATCAAGAGAAGAGAAACATTACTCCCACATTTCATTTCTGTCAGTGAGGATCTTGTGCCTAAAACCTCAACCAAGAAATATACACAGGTCATATTTCACAAAATGAGCAACAAGAGCGCAAAACACGACAACAGAAAGAAAAACAGTCAATTATCATTGGCATAGAGAAAGCAAAGCCTATTTTTAAACACCCTTTCTCGCCATATTGTCATTAGTAGTATTTCTTCCGATATTGTCATAGTAATGCAAAACGAACAAAAAAACATATGCTGCATAAATCCAATTGCAAGTCTCCACCATTTCCATCAGCATTAATTTATGCTAATTTTTTAGGTTTTTTTTGCATTACAATAGTAAGAATGGGTGGGGGCATGTCCAATGCAAAACAGCTGAATGGTAGTAACAAAATACAATTTAATTTTTGTCTTTAGATTTTTGGGGTGAAATATGATTGAAATTTCTTTTTGTGAATTTTTCCCTATAAGTTTCCAAATTAAGACAAAACTATTCCACAAACGAACATTTCTATGCGATATTTGTACTATAAGTCATATTTGTATGGTACAAACAATGACGATTTTGGTTCTGCTGCTCTGCTCTGAATATCTGCATGTCCCTTAGGGACTGTTGAAGCAACAGGAGTCAATCACTTTCACTCTCTGTGTGTGAACATATACTGTGAATCGGTTTCACTCTCTGTGTAAACATATACTGTGAATCGGTTTCACTCTCTGTGTAAACATATACTGTGAATCGGTTTCACTCTCTGTGTAAACATATACTGTAAATCGGTTTCACTCTCTGTGTAAACATATACTGTGAATCGGTTTCACTCTCTGTGTGTGAACATATACTGTGAATCGGTTTCACTCTCTGTGTGTGAACATATACTGTGAATCGGTTTCACTCTGTGTGTGAACATATACTGTGAATCGGTTTCACTCTGTGTGTGAACATATACTGTGAATTGGTTTCACTCTCTGTGTAAACATATACTGTGAATCGGTTTCACTCTCTGTGTGTGAACATATACTGTGAATTGGTTTCACTCTCTGTGTAAACATATACTGTGAATCGGTTTCACTCTGTGTGTGAACATATACTGTGAATTGGTTTCACTCTCTGTGTAAACATATACTGTGAATCGGTTTCACTCTCTGTGTGTGAAAATATGCTGTGAATACGTTTCAATTTCTGTTCACACACGCTTAGCCAATATCTTAGCTAAACAGAACATGATACCTGTCCTGCTCTTCATGTCTCTCAACACGCTCAACGTGATGTTTGTCTCAAGAGAGTGCAGAACTAAAACGCATCAGTTTGATCATTATGACACAGAAATCTGCATTATCATTACAATTGAAAAAATTAAAGGCAGGTGATCTTTTCCAGAAACATCTTTTGTTACGCTGGTTGAAAGTCTCCACTCATCCTGATAACAATCACTACGTGCTCTAAATATATTTAGAGCAGAACCATAAAATGTCTGTCCAATCATTGCGTTCGGTCCTACTTGCCTGTCAAACTATGTATGCATTCATTCTGCATACATTCTGAAGAGTGGGCGGGCTCTTACGCATTCAAAGCTAGCTTGCTATTGCTAGCCTCTCTGAAATGGCTTACTTTATCTTTAAAGAAAGGTCTGGCAATGTGAGACCTATAATGCTATATACAGAGTCTTCCAAAGTCACATGATAGCTTTAAACAAGAAACAGACAGACACAGTACAAAGTTCACTCGCTCAATAGATAAAAGTCATTATCTTGGTACGAAAGAGAGCCCTTTTAACCAAAAGGATTACACGCTAATAAATTTTAACTGTTATTTTAAGATATGACGCTTATTTTTGTTACAGCTCATTCGTTTCCTCCACAAAACAAATCAGTTGGGGTTCAAACTCATTTGGAGACCCGCGAGGATTAATTACATTGTGGTGGGACTTTAGTTTAAACTCACATCTCTCTGTTCGTCTGAGCTGGGGGGAATAATATCTGTCGGCAGCCTCAGTAAAAGGGTACGCAATATGAACAGACCTCATGAATATCAATTATGCATTAAGCGGAACTGTAGTAAATTAGCAGGCTGGTCTATTGTGCGGGGAAAGGCAGCGTCTAGACCGTTGCATATTCATAACGAACTTCGAGATGTTTGCCCGAAAACAAATCAACGTTAGAAATGGATTCACACATTTGTGTGGCTGATGGATCGTTTGATAACTGTAACCACGGTAATGCCATTCAACAGCAGTACGCATATCTGTTTGTTTAATTAAAACGGAACCATTAGTAATGGGACCTTGGACCCCATTAACATTTTAGAAATGGAACGTTATGATTAGAATCCGATAATGAATCACATTTCGTTCACAGTACCGTGCGACAGAAGATTCAATGACTTTTCTAGTGCTTCAGCTCAAACTTAATGGATAAACACATGTACGTTTGAATGGTTAATTTGAATGCTTGTGTTAGATATTTATTAACGGAATTTATAACTAACCTGAATCAGCCACAGACACTTCAGATAACAATCAGTTTTCTCCTGAGATGCTACAGTCTCTATTAAAGGGTGTTTTTGAGCGTGTCTGTGAGTGTGTGTTTACTACCCTCCTTCTGTTCTCAGGTCTAATTAGTGTCTAATGAAACATCGTTTATGAACAGCAGGGGTTCAGGTGGGGGGATGTTTGATTGACAGGGGACAGAGAGAGAGACACAGAGAGAGAGAGACACAGAGAGAAAAAGAAATCAAAAATGAAGAGCGCTCTCCTATGTTTTCCATCGCACTCAATACTACATACTGTCAAACAGTCAGTCAGTAAGGGCCAAAGTATCTTTCGATCTACGTTTAAATCAATATATTTTCTAAATATATACTCTTTTGTGAACTGTTTTCTAAAAAAAAACATTGGGTTTTTTGACAATTGGTTTACGATGAAGCTCCAACCAAGAATACATCGAAATCTGGCATCAAAACAATTCCAATTGCAACTGACAATGCAGCTAATGAACAAACGAAAGCAAGCACTGCCTAACAACCAGCTAACAGGGAACATTCTCACAACATTAGCTAATGTTCTCCAAACATTTTTTTTCTTAAAAATATCAAAACATTATTGTAGTAACAGTAGTAGAAAAATAAAAGTCGTATCTATCAAAAAATCTTCTTTTTTACGTTTTTGTAATGTTTTTTTAACGTTCTAATAAAAGTGTCACAGAAACATTCCTGCAACCTAAATTTGTTTGATGGCAATGCCAATATTAAAACAGTCACCAACATACATGCGTTGCGCATGTTTGTAACCAAGCCAGTAAGGTTACCAAAGATAACCAACCACACACGTGGCAGAACATGAGAATTTAATACAAACACAATACACACAGTGTGTGTGTGTGTGTGTGTGTGTGATGGTTAACGTCTTACTACACCGTAGACAGTAACACGCAGTAACACACTAAGTCTCCACAGGCTCCATTAAAATGATCAATGATTTAATAATAATAAAAAATTCTTCCTGGATGTGAGGTGTGTGTTGTATTACTGTAATAAAAGCCCTCCACAGACAGCACTATAGTAAACCTCATAACACTTAACGGTCTGCTCCGGTTACTTCCACAGTTTTGCAGTCAACTTCACAGCCATCGACACTCACCCTCAAATGGAACTTTGTCAATAACTCTGCAGACACCAGGCACTGCATTTCCTATTAAACCAATTAGATTCCTGACTGTTCCTGGATCAGCCTAATGTTTAAGTTTGTCAGCCTCACCCACAGGAATAGTTTCATACAATCATGACCGAAAAAGTACCAACGTACTGCAAAATATCTTCTTTAGCGTTCCACAGAAATGATTTGAAATGGCAGCGATGGAACGATGGATTTTGGGGCAAACTCTCTCTTTGAATTTCATGGCGGTCTAGGAGAAACAAATAAGATATTTAAGTGTTTCGATTACTGATCTTTCTTCCCTATTTGCTGTCAGTCTGTGACATTTCAGCGCAATGTTGACATACAGAATGTTCCTCATTCTACTCCGTTTGGTTTCTTGGTGCTCTGTCTTACAGTGACAGCTCAATGGCATCCGCTAGAAGCTTCCGTTTAACACTGAGGCCTCGTCTCAATTGTCTGGAAGCTAACTGGGTTCGTGCCTTTAGAGAAAAGGGCTCAAAAGAACACACAAAGTTCATTCATGTTCCCAGCTGTTATTTCAGCGCACAATGACAGCGAAATCCTTTAATTGCATTATTAGCTTTTGTTGGGCTCTGAACAATAAATAATCATGAGTAATTCTAAATAAACCCAATCAATTCAGTATTGTGTGCGTGACTGAATGGCAATTATGTCACAATGACACAGAGGAGAGCTCACAGCATGTAAATTATTCACCCTGTTCAGCAGGAGCCGTAGAAACCAATGACAATGTTTAATACATTAATAATGTTAAACTTCTTCTGCTGTTCCACCAAGAGCGAGAATGAGATACTAACGTTCGTTTAAAAGGTTGTGAGGAAGGTAATAATTGTAGACATTTTTAATAATTGTAGTTGTTGTAGACATTTGCCACACTAGCTTAACCAATGGTGTGAGTTGGGGGCGCGGCCATCTTTTTGTCTGACCAACGGCGGAGGGGGTGTAAATGTTTAGGAAAGTAACTTACAAAACTGTAAATATGTAAAGTCAAAAAGGTATGACTGATTGAGAAACAGAGGTCAGATATACTACAAAAGAGTAGAAAATTACACCTACACAGATTCACAAAGGGGAGGAAACAGCGAGGTACAGAAAACAACAGACGATAAAGGGTTATAAACACCACTGGGCCACAATTAAGATAATTGTTTTGCTTGGGTTTCTACACTCGGGGAACTGCTAAACAATTTCACTTATCTACTTGACATTTCACTCCAGCAGACACTTTTGACGTGCGAGTGCTTATCTGTTTGTGAGTGTATGAATAAGTGTCTGTGTGCGTACAGTGTGTTTGCGACGGTTTCGAGATTGTTTCATGCTTTATGCTGATCTTTAGAGCTCACCGGTCTGATCCGATATCTCTCACGTCTGATCTGAGATCATGTTCTTAAAACACAATCGTTTCTACAGTCGCTTTTTTACCGTCGGGCCAAATGGTTTTAGTAGCTTAACTGTTCCGTGTAGATCTCGCCCAGACGGTACAGATATGGTTCCATTATCTACTGTACTGCTGATAATGGCGCACTTTGGAATGCGTCGGTTGTTGCCTTGGTAACATCGATGTCAATAGCGACCATGTTATAGAGAATAATCAAATATTTCTGTTTTACATGGGTAAGATGCCCTGCACCTCAGGCACCTCAGTTGTAATCCTGTATAATCAAAAGACGTCTAACTGGAATCGTCAAAGTAAAACAATACCCTCATTTTATGGACCCAGTGCCATTTGCTAAGGGCGAGTGCCCATCATTATTATGCTATGGCTCACACACCGGGTTAGGGATTAGAACACATCCCAGCAGGAAACTCACTCTGCCCAATTTGCACATGAATGACACCTTAAATTGTGCATCTTGGTAAGGAGAGCTGTTCTATTATTTTCCTAATTGATCCCACTTACAGATTCTCCATGATTGATGATATAATGACCAAAAAAGTTCCCAAGCCACTTGCCCAAGAATATTATTAGATACCACCTTAGCAACCACATAGCAACCACCCACAAAACCCCATCGTACTGACAGGACGTTTTTTTACAGACAGAAATATAACAATCTAGTTTAAATTCAGAAAACCCAGTGTGGGAGTAACCAGCACATATTCACCATTTCCAAGAGACTGAGAAATCAGTTCCAGATACGGCCCAAGTTACGTAACCCTTTCTCCCAAAAATATTTGACGCACACATTCTTTTCCTGGAGCATCTTTGTCATCCGCTCGGCCTCTTCAGAAACCTTTTATTGTGTCAGCCTCAAACGCACCCTTCCGAGACGCCGTGTCATGGGCAGACATGAGAGATTCTGATCTCCTCCGTTTACCTCTGTCCTTTCATCATTTATCATTTCATCAGACATTGAGTGGCGTTTGAGGATCTGTCAGTGATGGGGTTTTCAAATCGAGGCTGCGCTCTGAGGGAATTGTGGGGGTGGAGGAGAGTGAGGTAAACCGAGGATCAGGCTGCCAGCCTTCCTTGTATCGAACAGATCAGAATGAATGATCTAATCAGAACTAACTCAATGGAACAGAACTCTGCATACAGGCACTCGCTGTGGCTGACGCAGGTTAAGTCTTGTTTCAGTCAAGATTAGCCTGTCAAATGCCGTTGTGCATTTTGTATTAGAATTAATCTACAGGCTGGAAACGGCTTTATAGAGTCCTGAACAAGGAAATAAAGTAATAACTCACAGAGGAATGAAAATCGTCTCCAGACTCATTTTCTACCATTTTTAACCGATGGCTGTTCTAAATGTACCACGAAAGTAGTCCATTTAACTTGTGTGCTATAATCAAATGAAGCTATATTTACTGTCTGTTTAAGCAACAATTTATTAATAAAATATTATTCTTTATTATTTTTGCAGCGTGACAGTCACTGGTCCCCATTAGCTTTCACTGTCTGGAAAAAAACAGCCTCAGTTTGTGTTACATGAAAAAAATGACATATTTTAAGTGGCATGAGGGCGAACAGATGATGACAATGAAATTTTTTTGGAGGAGCTATCCCTTTAAAAACTCCACACTCCTGTTCATTTATTCTAATGTGAATCTAAACTTGCTCCGGTCTATTAAGGTTCACTGCATGGGGAGAGGAAGTTATTTACTGTCTTATATCGAAACCTCCTATTTTTAATATAGCAACAAAAATAATTATAGCAAGAAAGCTGTTGAGAAAACGACAAGTGACTCAGCCAAACCGAGCTGCATTAAAACTGTGAACTGGGGCGTGTTCAAGAAGTTTGCTTCGCTATTTTCCATCCAATGCAGTTTCTCGACAGCTCAGAACTCTTACAATCAAATGTGTATCAAATCATAAGGATTTATAAATTCCTTCAAAAGTAATTTTGTGTCTTTCCTTTAAAGCAACAATCTAACAGTGTGGCCAGCACATGTATCAGCTAGGAGAGGAAAAAACAGCAGTTTTAACACTGGTAGTGTTAATGGTAATCTAACAGACAAATTACACTCCGTTATCTGCACGCACTGACTGCGCTGTTTTATTGCCGATTCAAGAAATTATGCAGATGAAAAAAACTATCCGTGCTGAAAACAATTTGCACAGTGTAATTCCTGATTTTGCGGCCAACTCTGATTGCTGTGGAAAACACAGCAGACTACGTGCTGGGATTGTACAGCATCATTCCACTGTGATCCGGACACTTGAACAACACAATCTGTTACTGGAAATACTAAAAGTGCTCGATTAAATGGCATGTATGCATGTATGTCCGGTTATAATCACTACAATCAACAGAAAATAAGAAATAGACATTTCTTAAAGCACCGTGTTTTTTTTAAGTCACCATGAAATCGATTTTTGATTTTTTGAACCATGATTTTTTTACGGAATAAAATTCAGGCGTCCTCGTAATCTTTACGATATGTAAATTTATGATGCGAGTCAGATGGTTTGGGTGGAGCCTTAGCCATAACCACTCCCCTCCAAAGGTAGTCTGCTGTGAGCTGTGTGTGTGTGTATACATATACGCATGTGTGTTTGTGGGGGTATATATATATTGTATATATACACAATATACTACTCAGTGAGTGCTATCAGGATGTAAAATGTAAAGAGACTTTTAACCAGCATAACAGAAAAGCTTCTGGAAAAGATTATGTACCGTGCCTTTAACCCACAATATCAATAATTTAAAGTCACGGATCTGCACAGACGTTTAAAAACGATCCTCTATTATAGCCCCTATTATTGCCTCTAAAAAGGCATCCAGCACTCAGTGTTTAAAAGTCGCTTACACTGCACTTCCTGCAGAGGCATCTAGTGTCCAAAACAGTGGACCACAGTGACTCACAGTCCACAAGATGTTCTGCACTGACCTCATTTCTGCTGTATTTAGTATGCATGCTTCCTTCAACCTTCAGAAGGTCTTTGACAACTGCTAATAGAGAGAATATCAGTATACATGTGGTATCAAAGTATATACATACACTTTATACTTTAGAAGCATTTCTTCACAGCAGTCCTTCAATTCTAAAAGATAGATATCCTACAATTTCTTTTTAAAGACAGACGTGTAAAGGTAGAAGGGTTTTTTTTTGGTTTACAAATGTTCCGACAAAAACGTTACACAAAGCATGAATATTAAGCATTACATTACAAATTGCGACTTGCTTCAGTCTCTGAAGAATTCAATCATAGATTGAAAGCATCCACTGATACTCCACAAACAATGTTCTCCACCCTTATTTGCATGCATTTGTTTTGGCTCTGCACCAACGGACAGTGAAATAAGCACATGCGAGCGTGCGCACACACCCACACACACAGCATCAACATGTGCAGCTGAGCTGTTACAACTACTAAGGCAAGATCGTAGCCAATCACCAAAGATCACTGTGACTGTGTTGGTCACTGCAAAGTTTCAAGACTCGGTCATCCATATTTTTACGTCCATATTTTTGTTAAGGGCTTAAAGGTAGAGCAGACACTTTCGGGCTAGCAATAGCAAGCTAGCTTTAAAAACATAAGATCCCGCCCTCACCTCAGAGCGCTCTCCAAAGCCACGCCTCCTCCGACACATGAATGCATACATAGTTTGACAGGCAAGCAGGACATCCGACAGGGGCAGAGTTAAAAGGGGGCGTAGAAGTGTTTGGAAAACAATGATGTTTCCTTTAAACACTTTAATTTCATTTGGCGCTTGCAGCGTCTCCTTTAAAAAAATCAAGGATAAATTGACTGTCTCCACAATGCAAAACACCCCTGCATGCAAAACATCTGTCATCTTCAAATTCTTTCCACAAACACAGCAGCGTGGGGTGGAGTCGTCCACACAGACAGCTGTTGCTTCTGGCATACTGCACACATTGTGAGACGTGAGGCAGAGACCAGAATATTAAACAGCAACATTATTGTAGATTTCTCTTCCAAACAGCTTGTTTTTAATTCTGGCCAGAGACTACAGCAGGTTGTGTTATTTCATAAAAGGTTTGCGGCAGCCAGGAGCTTTTAATATTGACCCCGTTTAGCGCGGCTGATTCAAACGCAAGTGATCAGTGCTAAATAGAGCTGTAAACGGATCTTTTGATCTGATCGCTCAATCCGCAGGTAAATGAAAACGTGCGCGATCGCATCGGTAGCGTAAGCGCTAATCTGTCTCGATACGTCTGGGATGATGTTAAAGGCCCGCCTACTGACCTGTCAATCAACTCGCACTTTGTGAGTTGTCGTTTTAAAAGAAATAACTGCTTGATCTGATCGTTTAGAAAAGTGCATACTCTACATGTATTTCTATGGTATGCTTGACATCATCGTGTCAAAGTTAATACAGGTAGTTTGATTAGATTTGTTCTGCTTATAAGTGCCAATCTGACTTAAATTAAAACGTATTAACACAACTGTATTGAAGGCAGTAATGTCTGTAGTCATGACATCAGAGATTCGCCTTTTGAAATCTCACATTACGGAGACAAATAAATGCAGGAAAGCGAGACAGAAAGACAAATGGATAGTAACACAGTTGTGTCATACAGGTCTAGAGGTCAGCCTCTGGTCTTATGCGCTGAGAAGCTGCGCACTTGAAGTCGAGCACCCACATAAATCTGCAGGGCCCAGCGTCTCCTGCCCATGGCCTTCTGTTTAAGTGCTTCACACTGAGAAATCATTTCTCACAATGTGCTCAGAGTGTCCCCACTGACCCCCACAAAATAACTAATAGACTTATATTACTGTGCTGTGCTTCCCTAGAGCAGCGGAGCACAGAGAGAACGAGAGAGAGAATGATAGAGAGAGAACGAGAGAGAATGATAGAGAGAGAACGAGAGAGGGAGAACGAGAGAGAGAGAGAACGAGAGAGAGAGAGAGAACGAGAGAGAGAGAGAGAACGAGAGAGAGAGAGAGAACGAGAGAGAGAGAGAGAGAGAAAATGAGAGTAAAGAAATAGTCATGTAATAAATCAGCACATTACATATTCCACTACTCAAGTCAACAACCTCTCCTCTCTCTCTCGCTCTCTCTCTCACACACACGCACGCACAGAATAGCAGAATAAGTAAATTAAACACTACTGTTCTGTTCTTGATAAAATGTCTCATTTAAAAAACATTAACTACAAAAAAACTAATAGTCAGAATAACACATTTTGTCCAATATTTGAATCTGAAGTTTTAAAGAATGACTGGAATACATTCCGTGTTTTTAATTATTAATTTTACTAGGTAGTTTCAGTATTACATTTATTGGTAGATGTTAGTATGAGCATTATATATGATCATACTCTTAGAGGAGTACCGTATCTTTAAGGCCAGCAGGAATAATTGTATGCAGCTCTACATCTGTACCAAAGATTTGTGCTGTATTTATGACCTCTGCTTCATCTAATAAATCCTTCTGAACATCCACTTCAGCTCTTTTCTCTGAGGTCAACCTGCAGTCCATCAGCCTGTACATACAGTATGTCTCCCCCTCAGAAACCACCCAGCTAACAATTTTAGGTTGTAAGAACGTTTGCCTATTATTTGCCTAACATAGTAACAAAACCATTAAAAATGGTTGATGAATATTCAACGTGTCCAGTTTTTTAGACATTAATGTTACTGCTTGGTTTTTGTAACGTTTCACTTATAACTTATGAACAGCATTTTTGATACCTGAGATATATAACATTTAAAAACATTCTACTAACATTACTGCAATTACTTTTAGAGAACGTCCGCCAATGTTCCGAAAACGCTCTTTGTTAACTGCCACTAAGACATCACAAGTATCTAATCTGTACATATTAATAATTTGGCACTGGTGACACACTATCTGACAAATCTCTGGATAAAAGGGACCAGTCAGTAGTTTACACTGATACTGGTTGGGCTTGTTTTTATATTTGTATAGCTAATCTTCACATTAATGGACTGCGCTTGTTTGTATTACTGAAATGAGCATGAGGGGTGCTTAATTGTCATGAAAATGAGGTCTCATTGCAAAAAATACATCTATCTATGGCATATAACGAGCTTTGTGAGACTCATTATATGCAGCAAATATCAATTTCCAAAATAACTTCTAGGGAAATGAAAACTAATTATCTAACGGAAGCAATTCCAAGCAATTTCACTTCCACTGTCATCACCAGAAAGACAAACTCATTGGTCTAAAAGACAGACATTTATGCATTAAGACACAATGCAGGCAATGCATGTCTAGTGCCAGAAAAGAAGGTGTTGAAACAGAATCCATTGGGTCAGACTCTTTCCATTGATTTCCTGGATCGCTGGAAATCCCAAAGAGCCATGAAAGAAATGCATTCAAAGCAATACTTACTGAAAAGGTTGTTCCAGGAAAAAATGAGACACAATTGTTTCACATCCATGCGCAAGTTGTACAGTACCTGACTACAGTGGCTAAAGGACTGCTTCATGTACTGGCTCCATTTAAATTCATTTTCAGCTCTAGGCGTGCTAACGTTTGATAAACTCTATACTAGGACTAGTTAACTTCAGTCACTCTCCTGCAGAGTTTAGTTTAAACCTTAATCAAACAGATATGACTGTAATTTTCAAGTGAAAGGCTTTGATTCAATCTTAATTCTGCAGAACAGCACCTGGTGTTGTCAGAACAGACAGGCCCTGTTATATACTAAGAAAATAAGCTGCATACCATTACTTTGCCTCTCTACTGCCATCTCTGTTTGAAACTTGTCTTTACGCATGTTGAAGTCAAATGCAGCCAAACTGACATGTCCCTGTAAAATGGACCCGACAGCTCAAATTATAAATCATCCTTATAAACTTACTGTTGGGGTAACATAAAGTGACCGTTCTGTTACATACTTGCTCAATAACAGTTTTTTTGTTAATTGTTAACCAAAAACGCTACATGTTGCAGCTTTAAAGATTAAATTCTTATACTATTAAATATCTACAACTACCTTTACGCCACAGAGATGTGTCGTTTTGATTTCCAAGCACTGTTTTTATTATTTTCTGTCTGCAATGTCATGATTACAGGAGGGACGCTTTTCATTTACCCCAAACCTCCCCTAAATCTCCAGCAGAATTCTGCTGCAATCACAAGCGATTCCTTCTGCAAGTACAAACACAGTTGTCGTTTCTGTTATAAATAAATTCTGGAGTGTTACCGTGAGCCACACAGGGTGAAATTTTACCAGCAACGAGGAATTCGAAGAAGCTCTTAGTGGTACAGGAGTGATTGTGATGAGATTAGGTTTGGCTGTTACATCCTGCGCCTGTAGGAAACATTTTCTTGTTCTCTCTCTCTCCCTCTCTCTCTCTCTCTCTCTCAATCATGCTCTCCACACAGGGTACACTCAACATCCTTGGCCCTGATTGCCCTTGCTGAAAATACTTACTGCCGGAAGCCCCAACACAAAACGTGTCCTTGTTCCTCTTAGCACTTTTTTGGCAAGAATATTGCTTCCAGTGCCCCAGACGTGTGTGTGTTTGTGTGTGTGTATATATAGATATAGATATATGTGTGTGTAGATATAGACTCTAGACCAGTTAACAATGCAAGATAGTAAGAATGTTTCCCTAACATTTCCATTCAGTAACCAAAACGTTAAAATGTTTTTCTGAATGTTCTAGGAACGCTGAAAACGTCTAGTTTTTCAGACATTGTGTTAACATTATTGATTTGCTTAAAAAAAACACGTTACTCAAACATTTTTAATTCTGTAACATTTTAAAAACTAACAACTTAAAGAAAAACACTTCATAGATAAGATGTATACCAATGTTCTACTAACGTTACCGCAAGAACATTTTTTGATCATTCTGAAAGAACTTTACGAGAATGTTTGCCAATGTTCTGAGAAGGTTCTCTGTTAGCTGCCTTGAACATCATCATTATCTTATGAGATAATGAACATGAAAACATAAACTGATGTAGAACATGAGAAACTGAGATGATGAAGCAGCAATCTCAGCACTCAAGCTTTACATGCTACACAAAACATCTTCCAGAAACGGCTTCTAAACGTCTTTCAATGATCTTCAGCAACTTCATTTAGTCTCTGTTCGCACCACAACCCAGCCTTTTAAATGGGCTCCTACACTGACCCATTTGTGTAAAACACAATCCTACACAATCCCTATCCCGTCATGTTCATCATGACATTAATGAGTAATTATACAGTTCATTAATTATGAAGTTCATCAATTATTAAACATACAGTTACTCTAAAATAAATTGTTATATTAGCATTAAAGTCACAAAACTGAGTATGTTATATATTAAATATGATAAGATGTATGTTTTAGAAGAATTATCCATTTCTAGCCCTTCACTCTTACTTCTGATGCCTGCCAGATCTGTATCACCTGAGGTGAACAGAAAACAGATTAAAGCCACTTTAAATCCGATTTCAATGTGAATGTAGCCTTAGTTCATTTGAACAGGCTATCAGAGAAAGGCAGCATTCCGTTTTACCCACAGAAACCTTTTAGCTTTTATCTCCTCCACGTTTAAAAATAACCACATAATCCTTTTCCTTTTAGATTCTGCTCAATTAACTTTCGCTTTGTCCAGCTTTGGCCTTTTATCCAGTTCTTCTCAATAAACTGGACCAAAAATCTACAACTGCGCTGAACTTTTAGCCCCGACCAGGAGCTAGAACAGTCAATACTGCCCCACTCCCACTGAGTAATCTAATAGTGTTCTTTCTCTGTGGTGGAAAATGCTGCAGGGTCATTAGACTTGTGAGATTGGAGAAAAAGCCAACAATCAGTAAAAGAGCTGCAGGACCTGATGTTCTCTGTTGTTTCTCAACAGCTGTCCATCTCTTAAACACATGAGCGCAGAATAATGGCAGCCACAGGCGGGGACAAAGTGAAGGGTGTTAAGAAGGACTGTAAGGAAAAAAAGGGGAGGGAGGGACAAGGGGAAGAGTAAAGAGGCACAGAGGAGCAGGACAGAGCAGTAAGAGAGAGAGAGACGGAGAGAGCGAGCGAGCGAGAGCAGGGAGAGAGGGAGGGAGGGAGGGAGGTCAGAATGGGGAAAGAAGATAAGAGAGGCTACGGGGGTCAAAGAAGGTGGCACACAGGCGATAATGGCGCGGAAGAAAAGGGGCAGCGTATTATTTGTTTGTTTGTATCCTTTCTTTGTCCTTGAGTATGCAAGAGCGAAAGAAGATTTTGTGAAAAAAGGAGAAAGCTCGTATCTCTCGAGGGTATTACTGAAGAGAACAGGTACTGTAGCGATATGATAATGCTAAATGTGCCCACAGATGCAAATAAAATGAAAAGCACAGTTCCACTTTCAAATGAAAAGGAATATTTCACCCAAAAGTGTTGCCACCATTTACTCATGTCATTACAAATGCTTCAAAATGATCGTTTTTTTAAAAACAACATTTGCAGAATGTCCTGGTTGCTCATATTCACACAATGTAAGGGAATGGTAGGGGGTTCCATCTTACAGGGAATGTTCTCAGAACGTTGGTTAACGTTCTTTAAGTATTCTCTTAACATTGTCAAAAACATTCTTGTAGTAACGTTAGTAGAACTTTTAACGTTATATATATCAAAAAAAGGTTATTCTTAAGTTAGTAGAATGTTTTAAAAACATTACAAAATTACAAAATTTTGAGAAACGTTTTTATAACCAATCAATAACATTAGTACAACATGTTCCCAGAACTTTCAAAATAACATTTTTGTTACATAATGGAACCGTTAAGGAAACGTTCTTACAACCTTAAATTGTTAGCCGAGATCTTACAGAAACGCAGTCAAGCTTCAAAAAGAATAATCAAATGGATTACTTTAATGATAAGACCTCTGCGTTACATTTCAACCATTTTTAAAGTTTTATAAGATGAACAGACTGGAATGTGTGTCAATATTTGAGAAAACACAACGATGTGATTTTTATCTTTATACTTGGTACATTAAGGAAGTTTTCACGTGCACAGTCGAAACATTTTAAATAGCTTTAAAAATGCGCAACATCTTTTGTTCTAGAAGGAAGAAATTATCGTTTGTTCACAACCACATGATAATTATAATACAGCGTAGCGTAGCTGACAAACTGGGCTTGAATCATTGTCACATTTTGCAGAACTATCGAAGCCTTCCTCTGTACACTTCTCAGCAATTATCTTATCTGTGCTCACAACTAGAAGGTCTGGTCTATTTTAAATAACAAGCTCCAGAAATACTCTCCACAACTACATACACAACGGAACTGAAAACACGAAACGACAAGCAGCGTATTTTTGTGCGAGAAGCATTACAATCATCGTAAAATGATCAAATAAATGTGCCATTGTCCGTAAGAAAAGGCATGCGTTTACAGAAAACATACGAAAAAGTATCGTGGCTTACCAGTGGTGTAAAAATCTGACTACGTGCATTCAACATATGTTATATATTTGACAATGCATGCGAGAAAATGCAACTTGCTTGTTCTTACAGAAATTGTACAAATATGAAAGTGTTTTGTCTTACCAGCTTACCAGCTGTGTACAATCTCACTTCAGAAGATGTGCCCGGGACAGGTGCAGTCTTCTCTACTAGCACATCTAACGAGGGTTGTTACCTTATTGATGCTGGACGAAATCGGGCTAAAAACAGCGACCGGTGATGTTTGAAGATGAACAGAACGATGGACTGTGTTTGCTTGTAATTTCAAAACCGACAAAAATAACAAGCTGTCAGCTCAAAGATGCCGTCGCTGGACGAACGCGTCGCGACCGCGTTTCCTCTTTGAAAGAGGCGAGCAGAGATCCAGAACGCCCGCGTCACGTGATCACTCCTAGCCGCACTCACGGACAATAGCAGCACACGCGCACTATAAAGATCGCACGCTTTTCAGACTGCCAAACATTGTTATGTTAATCCTGGAGGACGGATTGTTTTCTGCTAGTGGAAAAAGCTGTATGGAGATTTTGGCCGCTGAAACGCATGAAAGAAATATGAGAATTTGAGTACATGGAGCAGTTTCTGAAATCAAGGATTATAAAATCAAGTTCGCTGTCTGATCTAAACCCGTTTCGATTCATTTTAACGTTTTGTTAATCACTTTAGTAAATGTCACACAACATGAAAGAATACTAAAGAATTTCATCCAATTGAGTTCTTGACCCAGAACCACATACCTATTGAAATACAGACCGTATGATATCTTGATGGGACATCTTGCAACGGTACTGTCTGTATACTGTATATACAAAAATCTTTATATTAGACTAAAAAAGCTCACATTCGTGTAACGTTTACACAATCCCTATAGATACCGGTCTGTATGGGCGGCCTTACAACGCCCTGATGATAATATACAGGTACTTAAACCTAGTTAATTATTTTAGGTTGTGAGAACGTTTCCTTACGTTTCCATCAAGTAACAAAAACGTTTAAAATGTTATTTTGATTGTTCTGAAAGTTCAACGTTTTTAGATGTTTTATTAACATTATTGTGGGTTATAAAACGTCATTCAAAAATAATATTTCTGTAACGTTTTTTAACGTAACCGATAGAAAAACATTCCACTAACATTACCGCAACAACTCTTAAAAACCCTGAGATAACTTTCAAAGAATGTTAGCCAGCATTCTGAGCATTCCCAGCATTAAGCATGAGAACCATTTACAGTATACTCTGATTGTCACTAACATTTTAACCCATGAGGGAAAAACCCTCTCTCTGACCTATAATTATGTTCTCACCAACTACTTGTGGTCCATCGAGCACCAGCTAAAAGGCTGCTAACTACCACACACAGAAACCCATTATTAATGGCATTGCTGTTGTCATCTCAGCCACAGCCACTGGTTTGCCTTACATACAACCCACTCTGACTCATTTCTTCCACATAAATTGTAAAGCTGATGTGAGTGGAGATTTCTTGTTGACTATCTTTGACTGTTAAATAAATGCAAAGGAGCTTCGGGCAATGAATCTCTGCTCGTGTTGCGCCACCAATTAGCGAGCTTTACTGCCAGCTTAATTGAAGGATAATTACTGGGGATGTTTAGCACTGGGTAAATTTAAATCCAATGCGAGAAAAGAACAAAGGTAACACATGGCACGATAAACATTTGAATAATCGACACTAACGTGTGCACTACTGACCGGTCGTTCGGCTCAAAATAGCATCCTACATGTCAGCAGAAAAAAACCCAGGATATTATTCTTACAATCAAAAAGATCCTGCAGAGACACCCACAGGATCCCTCGCACCTGTCTGCTGTTTTGGATTTCAAGGGTGTGTATTTTTGGTGTGTACCTGCAATGCTCTTTGATTTTGTAGACTTTAGATACTGTAGCTCCTGTTTGTGTCCCTAAAAAAAAAATACCCAAGTCTGGTTTGCCAAGACGACCAGCAAAGAACTGCCAACAGATGCGTGTTCTCACCATCAGAGGTTCAGGCTGTGAATCTCTTTGGCAGTCTCCCATCTGCAACACACCCACAGGTAAATTTAGAGCTTCACTTCGAATCGCTAATTATAGTAAAATCGAGATCAATACGTGCATGTAGAACAGGGCTGATGTTTCGAAAACTAAGCATTTAATGTATGCTGCAGATAGAGGGGTAGAAAAATAAACAGAGGCACGGAGGAACCACAGAGGAGCTCCAGGAGCTCCTGGTTTTTGTTGCTCAATAACAAATGATGTTGTGCAAAGTGAGGTTTAGTGAGAATCCCACACATTGATTCAGACCCACCTGTCAACAATCAATAATTCTTAAGACAACATACTGGCATCGTCTGTAAGAACCTCTACAATATTTTTCTTTATAGAGGTCCAAAAGTCTGAGACCACATCATAAATCCAGGTTTCCTCCAATTTAAACCTGATAATAAACTAAGCACATTCTAACAAACAAATAAAAATAAACAACTAAAAAAACTAAACAAATAAACAATTTCTAAAAAATGGTGAAATTAACAATGTTAATCTCATTCTTGCTTCCAAGGAATCACAAGATAGTTCTTGGAACAATTTTTAAATCATACTGGAAAAACATGTATCATCAGCTTCACATTTACATTTAGTCATTTGGCAGATGCTTTTATCCAAAGCGACTTACAAATGAGGACAAGGAAGCAAATTTCAACAACAATAAGAGCAACAATGAATTAGTGCTATAAACAGGTCTCAGGTATTCCAACACAGTGTAAGAAGCCAAGTTTTTTTTTAATAAAAGAAGTAGAAGTTGAGGTAGTGGCGGTGTGTTTGTTGATTAGTTAAGGAAGTGAGGATGAAATAGTTGAGTTTTTAGTTGTTTCTTGAAAACAGCTAGTGACTCAGCCATTCTGATAGAGTAGTTCATTCCACCAACCAACCAGGTTACTGGACTATCTGAGGCAGTCACAGCTTAAGTGCATGCTGTCATTAAAGGTAAGTGTAGGCAACTTCAGAGAGGCTTCCAAAAGCACCTAACATTGAAAGCAGAATTTCCTAACGCTCCAAGTTCAGAGTGAATTCTAAGGCCATGTCTCCTCCAGAAGTGCACAGAGGTATGCAAATACATAGGATGTACTACTTGCCGGTCAAACTATCATTGCGCCAAATGTACCAAATGCAATAATTGGTTGAACAGAAGATACATATGTATACCACTTTACTAAGTGATTGCTATTAGGATGTGAAGAGATGTTCAACCAGCATAAAACATATTTCTGGAAAAGATATTTACTGTAGCAGTCTGAGAACATATCAATCAGGGTTGGAATGATAGACCACAGGGAGACACCGCAGGGGTACTTGTAAGGTGAAACCAAAAATGCCACTGTAGTTTCAGCCTGACTGATTGCCCAACTGACTGTAAGTAACAAGTGAATGACTCTTGTGATAAGTCAGTGTCTCCCATATCGAGAACCTTACAATAAAGCAACAGAGAGCAAGAAGAGACTTCTGGGTAACTGCAAACGATGCTTGCCTGAATAAAACTTACTACCACAACGCTATGGTGTTGCTATCAGCTAACAATTTTAGATTGTAGGAACATTTCTCTTACGTTTCCATTAAGTAACAGAAATATTACAAATGCTATTTTAAAAGTTCTGGGAACGTTCAAAACATCCAGTTTTTTAAACGGTGTATTAACGTTTTTAAGACGTTTCACCAGCTATTTAAGAATAACACTTATGATATCTATGATACATAACATTAAAAATGTACTGCTAAAATTAATGCAATAACATTTTTTTAAACTCTTGAGAGAATGTCTGGAGAACATTAGACAACAGGTTGAGAATGTTCCGTTAGCTGGGTATGCAGTAATTGATGTCTGGATGGTTTTAAGTGTGTGGGTACACTGTTCTAATGTGTTCTGGGTAGTTGCTTTCACAAATGCGTTCAGAAAGCACCACCAATGTGTAGAACACTGTCTATACGATGACCCAGAATGCACTGCAGGAACATAAAAGCCCACTTTCATTTCGAAACGAGATAATTGGGCCAATGAAAAAGCAGTGGGAGAGGTAATGACCTTCAGTCCCAGAGCTTGGCCATATCAGGGTGCTCTAATATAACGCGGATGCAAAGCAGTTTTGGTGACCTTAATCTGGGCAAGGCTTTGCTTGTTAGTAAAGCATAGTACAAAATCAAGCTGCAGGTGACAGAACGCAACTGGTTCTGGCACGCGCAAGCTCGCCCTCGTTTGGCCTGATAGTGGAAACGCGCTGTGTTGTGAACGTGTATACCGTATCATTTAAAGTGCTTAGAGGAAGAGGTGCTTTTATCGATTTAATATCCAATAAACGGCCCCATCCTATTACTCAATCAATGGCCTATCAATAGTGTGCGTCATACGTCATTTACTAATACTGCATTCGCTTTACGTTCTCCGTCACACCTACAGCGCACCTGTGATTTCTGAAGCGAGTCTTACCGCATGATCCAACGCAGCGCCAGAAATCCACCAAATGATGCTCACAACGCGCGTCAATCCCACAATCCACCACGAGAACGCGACGCTCCACTTCCGTAGAAACGAATTTAAAGCGTTCGCTCACGTCCACTTACTGTCACTGAAATTTGTACGAGCGTCGCATTGAAAATTCATACCTGTTGAGACAGAAATTGCATGCAATGAATGTACACTGATTTATTATAGGAAACGAGACCGTGCAAAAAAAATTAAATGCATTGCATCAAATAAATTTACGATAAAAAAAACTTTTTACACATACATTTTACGTATGCATGCAATATTTTGAAAGTGAACATATATCATTTAAAAAGAAATAAATATAAACACGTAGAAAAAGATTTATAAATACGTGATAAAAAAACTCATTCAGTCTTATCGATTTATTTATATTTTTAATTACACTCATACAATCAATTAACTCAAAAATGAGTTTTTAATATAAACATCGCTTCGTAATGTGCTGCAAGTTTACTTACATTAAAGTAAAGAGCTGAATAATTTGGATTGACAGTTGTCTGTCTCAACAGTCTCCATTCAGCAGCAGTATCTACATTACACGGGTCAAAATGATTGTAAAACTGGAGCTCGGTTTACTTTCCAGAGATATTTCTGTATATCGCATCTCTGTATCAAAATATTTTGATCAATTTGCGCCGGGTATTATTATAAAGTTGAGAAACAGAAATAATTTCACTCTGGTGGGAGTGTTCAGGACCCCAAATACTAGTAATGCAAATGCGTTGTGGGTCTATTGTGGAGCATGTTGGGGGGTGATAGGAAACAAACATGACAGCATGGTGCTGTATTTCCATACTACAACCCCTATGGGGACCGGGTGTGCGCCAGGTTGTGCACTGTTGATGAATAATTAATCTCTCTCCTCTATCTTTCCCCTTCTCCCTGTGTACTTGTGTATCTCTGTTTGGCATTCAGCAACACTATAATTATTTTTCCTCCCGTTCCCCCTCAGCACTTTTCCATCAGAAGCTATTCTGTCATTCACGAGGGCTTCTGTGAATCTGCTGAACATCAGTTCATCTTTCTAATTTGCAACTGTGTGAAGCTGTTTGTTTCACAGGAAGTCAGCAATCCATACACGTCTGTTTCAAGGATAATATATTTCTGTCGGGATGGAAGTCATAATGTGTTTACATGTATTTCATGAATATACACGTAGACATTTTTCCTGTCAACCGTTAAGATACATCCCGAAACATTAAGAAAGGGCTTACGATATATAACAAGCAAACAAACAGACATGCAGAACTACAGAGGACCATCCGGAGTAAACCTTTGCCTCATAAACATTTCTATTCCTCCGTGATGCTTCATAGCAAAACAAATTAGAATCTTAGAATCTGTTTCGATTTGTTGGTACCGTACATCAACAATACATTTTGTGATATATTGTTTTATTGAACCTAAAAAGAGCGCTCGTTTTACAGTAGAATAGATGTAGTAAAATGTTAAAAAACTGAGAACAAATAAAACTAAGATGTCTAAAACAAATACATTATACTGTATAATTAGCATGTGTAAAATGTGTTGTTTATATATAATTATGTAGCATAAAGACTATATATAATTATGTTTATAATTTTAAAGATATATAATTTCCGCTGTACATAGCAGGTGAGCGAGGAAAACATCTTTATTTCAGTGTAACTCATGTCAGAGTCATATGCACGGTCATTGTTGTCTGACCACAAGCAGTAATATTTTTTGCCTCTTTGTCCTCACAGCTGACACATGTTCGGACCAATCCGTTGTCATAATTATAGGAAAAGGCTGTGAGCCTGTGTTCCGCATCTTATTAAGGACCTCGGAGGTGGCAGCAACCTTCATCAGCCTCTCCTTTGTTACAGTGAAAACAAACCTTGTGTGTTATTAGATGAACATGCATCTAAAAAATGGCCTTTCACATACAATTGAAAAACCGTTTCATCAGGACCAGTTATCCGACTAATGAAAAAATCCCCTCGCAGACTGAGCTTCAAGACAAAATGTCCAGGCATTTAGCGTAAACCTGCGTCTGACATCTTTAGATATACAGAGCCACAGCGAGATCTAAGAACTCATGTGGGGTTTGTTTCATCATGTGTACATGTGTGTCTACGTGAGAGAGACAGAAAGTGTAAGTGAGGTTAATTAGTCTTGACTCGGACCACAAGATCTTAAAGCCTTCATTGAACTCGGTTCTTCACACACACACACACACATGCACCCACACGTACACACGGTTTCCTTGGCAACAGCAGAATGGCACTGAAGATCAAATTTTGGGAAGTCACTTTTACTAGCATTCATCACCTGCTTCTCATTTAAGACGACCTTTAAGTTGATTGACACATGCATAAGTTATGAACGAAATACTCATAAAAATGATGCATGAAATACAGTGAAGTTGAACATCATTTACGAGGTCGTGTTTGACATCAGCTCTTTTTGACCTTAAGCAAAGCATCTCGTTGTGTAATCTACGGGGCAGAGGAATAAATGAACACTGCATTGTCCTCAATTAAACAAGGCGCACAGAGATTGTGACTGAGATTGTGTCCCTATAACACTGAAATCTTAGCGGTGGGGTAGGCAATTTCAAAGGTTAGGTTAGCAATAGCAAGTTAGCTTTGAAAACATAAGATCCCGCCCTCCGCGATCTTCAATGCCACGCCTCCTCCAACCTGTATGAATGCAATGCAAATATATAGTTTGACAGGCAAGTAGAACATCCTATCGTTGCATTCGGACCAAATAAAACTATTGGATGAGCATTTTATGGTCCTGTGCATTCCACAGAAGATGTAAATATATACTGTATAAATATATTTAGATCATGTGTGATAGTGATTGCTATCACGATGTGAAGACACTTTTAACCAGCACAAGAAGAAATGTTTCTGGAAAGAATCGTCTACTCTGCCTTTAATGGGCCCATGAAATCAAAATTTCGTGGCTTTAAATGCATGTCTGCTCACTTTAAAGCCATTTATCCCATCTAACACTTTTAGGTTGTGACAACATTTCCAATTAAGTAACCAAAACATTTTGAACATTCTAGGAACATTCAAAACATCCAACCATGTTGTAATTGGTTACAATAATTGCATTATTGTTTGGCTATAAAAACATTATTAAGACGTTGTTTTAATTTAGTAATGTTTTAAAACGTTCCACTAACAACTTCAGAATAACATTTCTGATATATATGATATATAAGTTCTACTAACGTTACTGCAAGTATGTTTTTGATAACTTTGAGAGAATCTTCTGAGAATGTTCCCTGTTAGTTGAGATAGCACACCATAGCTACTGTACTTTTAATATAAACATAAACCCAACAGTTATATGCCTTTCCTTTCCAGGAAAATGGACCAAAATAATTGATGACTCATCCAGCACTCATACTTGTACTATCCAAATTTTTCGTCCAAAAATGCAGCAGAAAAATAATGTTCCACCCCATCTGCTCTGTCTAACAATAGCAACGTTGCTCACATAATCAGACACTCAACAATCAGAATTGTTTTAAAACGCAAGAAAGTGGCCCTTAAAAGTTAACGTTCTAGAATGCCAGTTTGAGCTTTCTTTTTCCCAGTACCCCTTGGAAATGAGTGTGACATTGCAAACATCATTCCAATCCTGTTAATCTCTAGTCATTGACTTGAAAAGGAAACACATTGCGTCGCATTTGATAGCCGCCAAGCTCCAAAGGTATTAACCTTGTTTGTCTGTTTGAAAAAAAAACTCTGTCAGAAAAACTCAACCATCTTCTGTTTAAAATGGCCTCACGGAGGTGAAGCAGGAGAAATTTCTGTGAGGAAATGATTTATTGATCTGTGCTAAAGTGTTTCATATATTTGGCAAGAGCAGGCATGTACTTTAGGTTTATTTAGTAGTAGAGTAACATTTTTGTGTTTGTTATTGGAATGTTCAGGTAAATATCTTTCCAGTTTGAATAAAATTGTAGGAAAGCAGATTCTCTGAAATGCAGTATACATGTTTAAAGTATAGGTTTCATTCAGAGTTCACAGGTGAATGAAAAAAGCAGGTGGATATATAAACTAACAGCTATAAAACTGTCTGACATGTCTTGTTTCTGAGTTTGATATCTGAAATCAGTCCACGACAAGTTTTGTGTTCAATGGTTGACAGTCTTAACAAAGCTCAATGGCGCCCTCTTCTGTACAACCTGAATCTTAAATATCTGTGTAGTTTTATTTATAAATATAAACGTAATATATTCAATTATTTATATAAAATATACCAGATAACGTTTAATTATTATTTTTATCGTGTTTTATTATTTAATAATTATTTCTATAATTCTTTATGGAAAAATCAAAATATTATGTTACACGCTATTACTTTCGGGGGCAACTCCTCATGTTTTTGTCACAAATAGTTTTAAGCAGCTTTTTGTTTCTTTATGAAACCAAACGATGCTTAAAATTCCGTTGTTAATTATTTATGTATGAATTTATGAATGGCCACCTTCGTACAGTAGTCGCTGCGTCTATGTGAAGTCAAAGTCGAGAAAAGGTGAGCTTTGATGTTTTTAATTTCCTAAATGCACTCAGTCTGCCAGGCATTTATTGTTGTCCTGCTTAGTGATGGTTGTTCTGTTAACTTAATATTATATGTGAAAGTGAAACCTAGAACGTCTCGTTGCGGACCGAATTTCCTTTGCCAGGTGCGTAAAGGTCTTATTTTCACAACGATAATTGGAAAGTAACGAAGAATGCTATTTATCTGTTTATATCAATAGTTACATACTATATAACCTCATTGGAAAAAACTGAAAACCAAAAAACCTACAAAATATAATGCTGTAAAAGCAGCAAAGTTTGCTTGTTTGTTTTTTTCTGACAGCAAATATTATGTCCTAATATTATGTACCGTAACAGTATTATTTATGCATCGCATAAAACAAAAGCGGAGCGTGAAAAAGCCGATCGGACTCGGTTCTGTACGAGACTCCGTATCTCCGCAAGATGGCGTCCGACCCGTCAGCTCTGCCTCATCGTCTATATAAACAACCCGAGAGGCGGAGCCGCCGAGCCGACAACTGTCAAAAGAGGCTTCCTGATAACCACCGCTCTTCCGTCCTCAAGCATCCCGTCTGTGCTGCACCGAGCCCGTTATAAGTCCGATCATTACAGTAATCCGGTCCGTCGGTTCCTGTTTATTCGTGTGTCCGCGACGCTTCTCTCGGTATTCGATTAGCGTTGCGCCGTTTCGGATGAGCGCTGATACTTTGACGGCTTGAATGTGTTTCTGGAGACCCACCGAGAAGGTAAGACGAGCACGACAGTGGATGAAAGCTCGTTGCATGGTCGTGTTAAAAATATCAAGCTGCGTGCTTACAGTTCGAGTCATCACGGGGTTGATGCAGGGAAGCGTTTGCCTAGCTAACAGGAAACGTTCTCAGAACGTTGGCTGATGTTCTTTAAAAGTCCTCGCAAAGTTATCGTGAAACGTTCTTGCAGTAACGTTAATAGAACGTTATATATCGCATCAAAAAACGTTGTTAACGGGATTACAGAATTAAGAGAATGTTTGCATAACGTCCTTGTAACCAAGCAATAACGTTAATACAACGTCTACCAATTTAACGTTCCTACAACTTTCAAAACAACATTTTCAACGTTTATGTTACTTGCTGAAAACGTTAGGATAATGTTGTTATAACCTAAAAAGTTGTTAACAGTGTGCTGGGTGTTTTATAGCTGCACTGAATGCCGCAAACGCGCCCGTCCGTGCAAAGATAACGCGCGGCTGCCTGTTTATAATTATTAACGACAGAACTGTGGTTAGTTCAGTCCAGGAAGTGGATTCAAAATGGATGTACCAAGAGCAGAGAAATTACCCAGTTGTACCCTGAAACGCGCTTGCGGTTGAAACTGGGACAGAAATGTCAAAAGAGAGCCGCCAAAGTCTTGAGATGTGACTCATCTTGCCCCCTGCTGTACATTATACATCACTGCTGTCGTACACGGCGAGGGCGGATTGTCTTTGCTTTGTTAATTTCTCTTTCTGATTCAGACAATATTCTCTGTTTATGCTGTGTTCTGTTTAAACACGTGATGTTGTACACACTTACAAATAAAGAACCCCTTTAGCATCTTTGTTTTTAAGAGTGTGGCTTTCTGAAAAAATCCCCCAACAGTTACTGTAAAACAAGGAAAGGTTGTTTAAAAACAGGGCAGTACATAAGAGAACGTGTTTTTGTCTTGTAAGTGTAATCGCTGCTGAAGGATCAGGGTTCTAGCAGAGAGAGGAACGTTTATCGGTTTTTCTAGGTTTGGATTGTGACCGTTTCACTGTTTTCCTCTAATATCAGTTAAATGGCAGGTTTGTAAGTGTGCAGGCTGAATGTTTAATGCCTCTTCAGGGTATTAGCTTTAGGATTAAGGATTTGTACAGGAGAAAAGAATGGACTCTTTCATCATATGAATACTGTATTGTGCTGTGTTGTTCTGCTGTTACGATGTTTAAACAAAAGGCCAGTAGGAGCCCAGAATGAAGTTTTATGCAGTCTACACCTGCAATCAAGTATAGATTCGTAACCAAGCGCAAAATGAAGTCTTGTGTTCTTGAGATGAACTACAGTTATCCAGCTCAAGGGTTTAATGGAGCTGATAGTAGTGAACAGGCATAATGTTGACATGTGATTGTTGAGGTTCCGGTTTGGGAATTTGCTCTGCGTCCCCCAGCCCACATTTAGATAATCCATCCATTTAGCTCTGCATGAGCTGCAGTTTAAGACTGTGGTCAGTACTCAGTGTGATTATCACATCTGTTGTTGTTTTCTAACTTGATTTTTAGTCAGGTGGGTTGGCTAACGTTCTCTAAACATTCTCTTAAAGTTATCAAAACAATCTCGCAGTAACGTTAGAACGTTTTTACTGTTATATATCGTACATCAAAATGTTATTCTTAAGTAATCGTAGGGGAATGTTAAATGTCATCAAGCAATAACGTTAATACATTGTCTAAAAAACGAAATGTTCAAATGTTCACATTTTTTACATTTTTGTAACCTAATGAAAACGTTAGAGAAACGTTCTTACAACCTAAAATTGTTAGCTGGGAAGTCACATTGGATAAAAGTGTCAATAGTGGAACAATATCAATAAACCATAACTTGCGCACAATTTGTGTGTTCTAAGGGAAACGTGACGTCTCTGCATCGCTACAGTCTAAACGTTTGTGTGTTCTAGCAGAGATGTCACGGAGAAGTACAAGGTTAGTGTCCAAAGGTTCTTCGTTACCCGATGATGATGCAGGCAGCACCAGCTCCACGGGATCCACCGGCCACATCTCGTACAAAGAGAGTCCCGTCAGGTGTGTGTGTGCTGCAGATCATTATATAGTTATTTGATGTGTTTACAGTCATTACAGATTCCTCTGTGGTTCACATGCAGGATCTTCAAAAAGAGAACCAGTCGCAGGAGTGCAGGCAGCGTGTCCCGCAGTTCAAGCCGCACCAGCAGTGTGAGTCAGATTGCGAGCGGGCGTCTCGTTGACCTCACAGCCAATGAGAGCCAGAGCGGTTAGTATCCACCAGCAGACCTGCGCGGAACCTGATCACTTTCTGCACTGATTGTGCTGGGAAACCAGTGTAATTGTGCAGAACACAGTTAAAGGTTTTTCAGATGGTTATATATAGCCAAGCTGCCATTGGTACCTCACCTGTTGACCAGTGCCTCACCTGTTGATCAATGACAGATGAAGGACCAGTGGCAGCTTACCGAGAAATTGAACGAAAAGAAGAGGAAAACAACGATTATTTTTGAATACAGCTGAAAGTTTATGTGCGGCATAAGTCAAATGTTTGAATTCTGTTTCGTGGGTTTTCAGGCAGGACATTTGTTGCTCGGGATTTCTCCTCTGGATATTCCTCAGCTGAGGAGCATCATGTCAAAGCCTTCAACCCCAGCAGCGGTACAATTGCATAATCAATTTCTATAATCAAACTGGTTGAGTTGCAGAGAAAAAGAGAGTTAGAACTAAAAGTTAGAACTTCTCCTTCTCTCCAGGTTCTGCTCAGTCTGTGGCTGATTCAGAGTTTAGCGTGTGGGACGTGTTTAGATCTCCAGGTACAGATCCTAAACTTCACAGGCACAAACAATCAGTCATGCTGTCATGCAGTTAGATGGATGATGTCATGATGGTGTGTTGCAGCTCAAGCGCTGGTGATGTTCTACTGGTGGCTGGGCAGCACGTGGTACAGCTTCACCTCTCGTGTGTCCATGATCAATGTGTTTCTGCTCAGCAGGTACATTAAAACAACATCTAAAAAACTGGACGTTTTGAACATTCTTAGAACGTTCAAAATAAACATTTTAACGTTTTTTGTTCATGGAAATGTTCATATGTTCTTACGACCCAGAACTGACAAACTAGTGATGATGTAATTGTAACTGCTAGTTTTGACCATAAACCACATAATGTCCATAATCACGTCTCTCTCTTTTTAGATGCACCGCAGATATGAGAAAGGCTGCAGTCATCTTCCTCCTCCTCATCTTCCTCATATTTGGTGAGACTGTAACTCCACTGCACACATGAACCGTTAGCATTCTGTAGCTACATACACATTTGTATTAAAAAACAATGTTTGGTTGTAGGAATATGGTACTGGTTCCCATTTGTCGCTTCTCGTCCTCGAGCACCACCAGTTAAACACCCAGAGCGGCCCATGAGAGCCGAACTTCATGTAAGTAGAAATCCTCCATTACCAAAATGATTCTAGTTTTATTTTTAGTTCTATTGTACTTTCATTCATATTTTAAAGTAGCTTATAAAGTAGCTTATCATTTTTCAATTTGTATTTTTGTTCATTTTTTGCATTTATGTTAATTTTAGTTTTGTTATGCGCTTTTGTCTTGTTGTTTATTCATGTTTAATAGTGCTTTATAGGATGAATTAATTTTATTTTTAATTTCAGTTTTAAGTTTAGTTTTATTATTTGAATGATTATTAAAATAAATGCATTTAATTTTATTCAGTTCAACTAAATAATTTTAGCGCCTCGACTTCTTTCGGTTTATTCGGTATAATGTTTATAAGGCAACATTTCTCATTTTTATTTAGTTCAAGTTTTTAAAATAATATTCATGCCTGTGTTTTATTTGATTCTAGTTAACAGAAACATTTTAACAGTTTTAGATTTAGTAAACTATAACCCTGTTCATAACCGTGAATTACTTTTGTCTCTTACATTGATTATTAATAAAAATAAATAAATTTGTGAATCCAAACCTCAAATACACTTTGATCTGTAGGACAATTTCCAGCATACCAGCCTGTCTAACCTGAAGGATGAGATCAGCAGTTTATATGAAAGAGAGGCCAGTCTGATGGTGTGTCATTTCAAACTCAACGATACAAATCATTTACGTACTGTAAGTGTCTGTGTATAAGAGAAAGCGTGCTAAAATATATCTACATCTTCCTTCTCAGAGAGACATTGAGCTGCTTAAATTAGAGGGTGACAGACAGAAGATCAGATCTGAGGTGAGAAAGTAAAACCTGATAAACATACATACTGTATTTTAATTTAAAGTTTCTTTTAACGGTAAAATGTTGCCTCACTTCCTGTCCACCACCTTTGTTTTCTCTGCCATGGCAACAAGACAGGAACAAAACAAAACAGGAAATGATGTCATTTACGTAATTACATTTTGTGTGTTGTGTGGCTGTCTCCTAGATGCTGCAAACCGATATGAGCTTTATAAAGGAGCGAATGAAGAAGTAAGTGTCGTCATTTCCATTATGCTAACAGGATTTTGCATTGATCTTCTGTTTTGCATTATTTGCAAGATGCATATGTGCATACGTGCAGTATGTATTTAATGTTCATTCTGCCCCCAAGTGTTGAGACTGAGCACGTGCAGCACATTTCTGACCTGAAGTCAAGCCTCTCGAACCTTCAGTCTGCCTCAGACCTTCTCAAGGAAAAAGTTGACGTGCAACACACTCTCACCACCAACGTAAGGAGACGCACGCTTTGGTGTTTAATGGCAATGAATGATAAAAGTACAAACTCGATAATCAAATCATGACATCACTTCCTGTCTAGCTGAAAGCAGAGCTGTCTGAGTGGCTTGTAAGACACTTGAAAGATCCAAACTCGTGGGACTCAACTGTAGTGTTCCGTCCTGAGCTGCAGAGGGCGCTGGTGGACCTGGAGAAACAGATATTAGACAAACTAAGTGATGAGAAAGAGAGGACGAGAGATGTGTGGAGGGCCGTAGGAGAAACACTTCAGCAGGAAGGAGCTGGAGCTGTCACTATACAGGTCTGAGGCCTTTATTCTTTACTAGATGAAATCATACATTAGATATTACATAGATATTACAATATTACATTAAGTGCGTTTGCTTTCTTAAAGCTGCAATCTTAACATCTGCCTCAGTTTAAAACATAAAATTGCAGGTTACTTTACGTAAGTGAACTGATGCCAAACTGACATATCCCAGAAAATCACAACCGACAGACAGTTCAAGCTATAAGTCAGTATTATAAACTTGTTGTTGTGAATCAGAGTAAGGTTAGGAGATTGTGTTAAACGCTGATGTAACGTACTTGCTCAATAACTGATTTTTGTTCCCCAAAACAATTATAGCTTATGAATTGCCACTTTAAGTGGTTCATACAGTAGTTGAATCCTCCACAGTGATTAAGGTTTTAATTAGTATATTTTTTATGTGTAACAGGATGTGAAAGAAATCGTCAACAGGGCCATTAGCCTGTACAGAGCGGATGGAATCGGAATGGCAGACTATGCTTTGGAATCTTCTGGTATTCATTTCATGCTTATGGGGACATACTTATGGGGTTTTAATCTGGCCCGCGTCATATGCCAACTCCAAAATCTCTCTCTCCTTAAGTTAATTTTATTGATTTGATTAATGTTGTATATGATAATTTACCATAGACTAATGTGTGTGTGTGTTGTAGGTGCCAGTGTAGTAAACACTCGTTGCTCAGAGACATATAAGATGAGGTCTGCGTGTCTGAGTTTATTCGGCATACCTCTCTGGTATCAGTCTGAAAGCCCTCGCACGGTCATACAGGTGACTCCCACCTTCACTTTCTGCAAATACCCTGGTAACAGGGAATGTTCTCAGAACATTGGCGAATGTTCTCTTAAAGTTATCAACAAACGTTTTTGCATTAACATTAGTAAAATGTTTTTTCACATTATACATCATATATATCAAAAGTGTTATTTTTTGTAAATGTGCTCATCTGTGTTTGTGTTGTAGCCAGAGCTGTATCCCGGGAAGTGTTGGGCGTTCCAAGGATCACAAGGTTTCCTGGTCATCTCACTGTCCTACCCAGTAAAAATCACCCACGTCTCCCTGGAACACCTTCCCAAAGAGCTCTCGCCGACCGGACAGATCGACAGTGCGCCCAAAGACTTCGCCGTTTACGTGAGTCGCCGTTTCACTATTTCTTTCTTTTAAGAACTGTTACAAACTTCTAACTTGGAGTTGTGCACGTGTAGGGTATGGACAATGAGAGCGAAGATGGAAAGCTGCTCGCTACGTTCACGTACGATCAGGATGGAGAGCCGATCCAGACCTTCAAACTTCCTGTAAGTCAGCAAAAACACACAGGAAGTCAAAAATACAAACGCACATAAACCGGGTTTGAATGGTCATAAATGTAAAATTCGTTCCGCTTCTGGTAGGAACCATCAGACATCTACAGCGTGGTGGAGCTGAGAATATTAAGCAACTGGGGTCACCTTGAATACACGTGCGTGTACCGCTTCAGAGTGCACGGAGAGCCTATGTTTGGCTGAGAACCAGAGAAAAAGGAAGAAGTGGTTCTGATGTCGTTCTGGTTTACGCTATGCAAATATACAAATTAAAAGTGCACTGGATTCGCAATGAATGAATCAAACAGACAGCCTCCTAATGTACTAAAAGCAAAGAACGCACACAAACGTGTCTCTACGCAAATGTATAATAATATGGGAATGCTAGACCCTGTACCAATGCTTTAGTTTGCATTTCTCATAGATATTTTCAATTTCCGAACAAATGCTGGTAGATTTTTATTTTAAATGCGTATATTTTTAGTTGACGATAATTTTGAATGAAGACTCGTTGTTGTTTTAGTTTAATGAAGAACAGACCTATGAGGTATGTAACCGTAAATATGGTTTTGACTACAAACTGTGTACATTTCTACGGCAAAGGCAGAACAGAGCTTGCAAAGTAATTTTTTGTACTTTTTTTGACGATAGCTAGCTATTTGACTATAGCTAGCTCCAGTGTTTCTTTTCAGCTTTATTTTATTGGTGTAATTCGCTTGTTCAGCTTGTTTATCTTCTATAGTGTTATACATGTAATACACATTATCGTTAAATTAACGCGCTTTCAATAATTTGTTGTTTAGACATGATCTCATATTAGACGCTGCTTTAAAGCAGTATGTTTGATTGCACTATGATAAAGTTCGTATTGAAACGTTATTTTGTGCCCTGCACGATAAGTACGGATAGTCGTGGGTACTAGAACTGTCAGGTGGTCTATATCTTCTCCGCGGGGCGGGGGGTAAGCCGAGTCAAACTCAGGGTTTGGGTCTTTAAACCAAAGTGCTCTGTAATGTCTCCGATTATATAATATGCGTAACATAGCGCTTGTCACCTATGTATATATGTGCTTGATGATAAAGCAGTTGTTTTGGAGTGCATGCTTTAATGGCCATTTAAAATGTTAATTGAAGGTATAAATATTTACGTGCTTTATTCTGGCATACGTTTACACGCGTCATTCATCTTAATGGAATTCTGATGTTCATTTGGCGAAGTTTACATGAAGGTTTCTGTCAGATTATTTAATATGTTTTGTAAGAAACGGCAAGTTTAAAAAAACCGAAGATGGTAGCTAATACGATGTAAAGACAAATATTAATGCATACATTTGAATGTTACATCAGTTGGCTTGTGTAACTGTACTGATCTTTCTATACATGTAAAAGGTAATGAATGGAAATTTGAAATAAATTTCAGTCCCCTATGATGCAATGAAATTGGGACGCTGATCAGTTGTGTGTATGTTCGTATAAAAGTAAAAAATGTTTATATACAGCTGTCTGTGGGTTTATTATTTTTCTCCACGCAGACGGATCAACAGCATGTTTTGGGAGGGAGTTGGTTGGTGGGTGGTTAATTTAGGTTATATATAACATGGTTATATAATAGTATTATATAAGTGCTTTTTTCATTTGCCTGTAATATTGTATTATTACTAATTATCTAACAGTTTAAAGAGAAAATTCACTCAATTTTTTTCCCTTCAGTTACCCTCATGTCCCTCCAAACCTATGTGAAATGAACAGAAAAGCTGTTGTTTGGTTACTAATGTACTTCAAAACATCTTGTGTTCCTCAGAAGCAAAATAAGGTCATACAGGTTTGAAATAACATGAGGGTCAGTAAATGATGGAAGTATTTTCATTCTGAGGTGAACTATCCCTTTGAGACAGCAAGGAAAATCAGATTCCATTGATGTTTAACTGACTGGAGAACCACGTTCATCTTATAAGCACAGATCTTAAACACTGTAGACAGAATTTCTCATTTGCTTTGCTGGTTTATAAATACTGCTGGGATAAATGATTTCATGCGGAACATTGATTCTACAAAATGAACAGGACAACCGATGTAACATACTCGTCAAACAGATTATTAAAACTCACAAGCGTGATTAATAAAACGAACACTGTAATGTTTTTGTAACAATTTTATTTCCATTAACGGTAGTAAAACTGAAAGCAAAACAACTAAATAAATTAGATAATCTAATAAATACAGTATGGTAAACAAAAAAAGACCGCAAGGTGTTTATATTGTCTTACAGTATTGACTACCATGATAGTGCATCAAAGAAAAAGTAGGAAGTATATACTACGTTACAAAAATACAGGAAAATGTACTACAAAAAAAACACTAAAACTACAGGTTCGTATACATCAAATTCACCAGATCTATTTTACATTCAGTATTCACTATATACAGTTAGAGCTGCAAGTCAAACTCTCAAACTAAAAGTGTGTATCACAGCAACACACACGAGTGATTTCAGTATTCTATGGGATATTCTCATTTCGAGTGTGCGGTACTTAGGTGAACATGTATAATCCTCAAAATAATTAGAATGGGCTTGTGTCTTTAAAATGTGTACAGACTTGACAATCAAACACAGAAACACGCTCTCATATGGAATGCAGTGGGGGGGGATATTTGCTTAGGATGGGGGTGTAAAAACAAAGCACTGGATTTAAAAGCTGGCTGAATACACACATGCATGCAAAACTCAATTTATTTGCGCTAATTTAATACACGTAATAAATCATATATATTGGTGAATTAATAGGGCCGAACATCATGACATAGACTCCTTAAAATAAAATAAAATCAAGAGTCCATAAAAAGTAAGCAGAGCAAATTCTGGAGCGTTTCAAAACAGGAGCGTTAAACAACGTTTTTGTTTAAAAAATCATTTGCTAAGTTGATATGCATAAAAATTCCAAATGCGTTTGGTATTTCATCGACTAGAGAATGTAGAAAGTGAAAAGGCACAGACTGAACTGACAGCAAGTTTACCAGCAGATTTTGTTTTCAAAAAACAGACACACAGTATGTAAAAAACGATCAATGGTCTTATTGACACTACAGCAAACAGCAACAGAGCAGGACTGTACAGTACACCATCACGCTACGGGAGTCAGTGCCTTTTGGTCGCTCTCCTTTGAAAGTGTTTTCTAACTGACAATTGTTCAGTGAGTCTGTCTCTCGTTGAAATGTGCAAAAAGCATGTTTAAACTTCTGACCTGGCTTAGTTCTGCAAGTCTGCACTGATATGAGACAATAATCGATCTGGCGTATAGGAATTGAGTATTTATGGGCATATATATTTATATTTTTATGTTGTTTTGTATGGGTCTGACTGACATTCAATTGAATTACAATTGCATTTACATTTAGTCATTTAGCTGACGCTTTTATCCAAAGCGACTTACAAATGAATTGATGCTAATTGATGCTAATACTTGCTGTGAACAGATGGAGAGTACTTCAAACTATAAACTGTACTATATATCTTTTTAAGTATCAATCCATCGTCCGGTATAAAGTGACTGATCTTTAGTTAAATGACTGGTTCACACAAATCATGACATTTTTGTCATCAATATGAGCCTTTGCCATCCATTGCACATCCCATGAGGGCGAATAAATGGCATCAGTTTTTTAAAACTGTAAAATGTGTTTGTGACATCTATGTAACATAATGAAGCTGCAAATCAGATTTGTGTCGAGAAATGTTCTGTCATCTCCTCGTGGAGTAAAATTGAGAAAATGATAACTGAATGTTAAAAAAATATAAATACATTTAAAAGATCTGGTAGAATGTTTTAAAAACAAGAACAAATGATACACCGGCCAATGACCAAACAATGTGGTGAACTCATAGTTACATATAGTCACGCATCGGCGTGGTAACCGAATCTCATCTGGTTATTAAGGTAACAGCACTTGTGTGATAACTGACGACAGTGGAGATACAGTAACCTGGAATACAGTATTGAATTGTCAGTTGCCACACAGAACAAGATAATTCATCATTGGCCTTGAGAGATACTGTCGATATATTAGGTCAGAAGAGCAGATGCTGGTTCGAGAAAGCCCAGGTGACTTTAAAATCTTCCACACCACAGCAGAAGAAACAGTAAGGAAATGTAAGGGGGAAAAAATTGAGTAAAAGTAGAGATTCTAAGGCAAATATGACGTGATGACATCATACAATGACCATCTTTCTCTTAAAATTTATATGAACTCTTAAACTCAGACTTTCGAACCCCATGTCTTGAGATCAGACGTCTGGCGTTTAGCTGTGCGTCACAGGCAACTGCGGGGGAACTAAGAGGGGAGTGTAGTCGGGAAGGGGAAATGTATGACTGACAGACCAGCATCCCTCTTTCCTCAGTAGTTGCGTGCAGAAGTGATAAACAGATGTGGGAGGCGGAGTCACGGGCGGGGTTTAAAGCTGAGAGTCCGCCCCCAGGCTGTTGAGCTCTTCGGGCGAGTGTTTCTCGGCACCTGACGCTCCTTGGCGGAAGCCGGCGGAGATGTCGTCGAACGTCCGACCCCTGGTCTCCGGAACTTTGAAGTAGGTGAAGATGAAGAAGCAAAGTAACAGCACGGTGAAGATGACAAACACATACGGCCCACACAACTCCTGTTGAAGCACAAAATAAGGAAAATCAATCTATGCAACTTAATTCTTTGGCACACGAACTCAGGACTTTGGTGTCGCTAGCACCATGTCGCTAGCAACTACAGGAATGCTTGTAGCTGTAACTATAAACTCTCTTACCTCCACATACTGGAAGCACATGCCCACGATGAAGTTCGCGGTCCAGTTTGAGAATCCAGCCACAGCGAAAGCAGACGGTCTTGGACCTTGACTGAACAGTTCAGCCACGATGAACCACGGGATGGGACCGGGCCCGATCTCAAAGAACGCCACGAACGCGAAGATGGCAACAATGCTCATGTATGACATCCACTTCAGCTGTTCCTGTGTGAGTGATTCGGGACAGGTGTGTCAGATCAACTGTATACACTATCATCAGTTAGTGTTAGTCATTTGGCTACACATTATATTCCACAGGTATGCATACCAGAAGAGCAAGAGCGATGGTCATCAATATAGCCGATCCAGCCATTCCCAACAGTCCCAAGAGGTGCAGAGACCTGCGGCCGGCTCTCTCTACCACAAACAGCTACACAAGAATAACAACTCATTTTAATCATGGGAAACTTTAAGCCATGTATTGGCCAGGTGAGTCATGTAGTGTTTGCACAAGAATTACATATGTATGTATACATATATATGTCTGTGTGTGAGTGTGTGTTTGTATATATGTATATCTATATATATATATATATATATAGTTTGTGCTGTTATGTACAGCTGTGTTACTCACCGATACTACAGTAAACGCTGTGTTGACGACTCCAGCACCAATAGTGGCGTAAACGGGCTGCTCCACTCCGGCCTTCTCAAAGATCCTTGTAGAGTAATAAAAGACCTGCACAACAGAAATCAGAGCTCCTTAAATCTGTCTGTGCTCAGAGGGCAAATGTTTACTGACAGCTCAGAGACCCAGTGGAGTTCTAAATATCTGATGAGAAATACTTGAGCTCATATTAAAATCTCTGGCTCTAGTTCTAAATATCTGATGAGAAATACTTGAGCTCATATTGAAATCTCTGGCTCTAGTTCTAAATATATCTGATGAGAAATACTTGAGCTCATATTGAAATCTCTGGCTCTAGTTCTAAATATCTGATGAGAAATACTTGAGCTCATATTGAAATCTCTGGCTCTAGTTCTAAATATATCTGATGAGAAATACTTGAGCTCATATTGAAATCTCAGTAGAAACTTCTAAGCTACAACCGTCTCCACCTGCCTGCCTTTGAATCTCACTGCTGTCTAGGAGAAACGCAGAGTTTCTAAAGCGATTTCTGAGCACTCACAGCGTTGATTCCTGACAGTTGCTGAGACAGCTGGAGCATGATGGCGATGATGATGGGCTGCCGGTAGAGAGGAGAGCGGAACAGTTCTGGAATGGTCACTTTCTTCTCTCTCATCATCTGTCTGCTCTCCTCTTTCATCTCCTGCATGTCTGTGCTCACATCAGTCATCCCCCGCAGCTTTTTAAGGACTGAACACACATGAAAATGGTTGTTAGTGATGATGGCTGTGTCTTTACTGACGGACGTAAGGGGAAGGTTTATGACCACGCGTCTGCGCTCACCTGTTTTGGCTTTATTTTCCTCGTTGCGGATGATGAGCAGAAATCGCGGGCTCTCTGGGCAGAGGGGCAGTAAACAGCACTGCACGACGGCAGGAATGAAGGTGAAGCCCAGGAGAAATGGCCACAGGGTGGCGTTACCCAGAAGAGCATCCATACCAAATATCTATAGCACACCAATCAGAATTAAACACAAACCTCAGACAATGCTACAAAAACACAGTTAGTCATGTGACTAAATAGTAAAGCAGCTTTGGTGATCAGTTCCAAATATAATTAGTTATAGACTGTATATAATACAACATGGTATCAATAAATTGTATCATATACAGTATACTGGCTATTAGCCACCCTGCTTTCCAGATTAACACATAGATACATTATGACCAATTCAGAGAGTTTTCTAAAGTGTACCTGTGCCATGAGGATGCCAATGACGATGCCCAGCTGATGAAGGGTGCCCAGCGCCCCTCTGAGGGCTGTGGGTGACACCTCACCCACGTACATCGGCACGAAGCCAGTGGACAGACCAGAGTAAAGACCCACCACGAACCGTCCAATGATGAGCATCTCATAAGAAGAAGCCATCTTAGAGAAGCCCATCAGAGCTGCAGCAATAAACGCCAGGACATTAGCCATGAGCATTGAGTTTCGCCTAAAACAAGAGAGAGAGAGAGAGAGAGAGAGAGAGAGAGACCCAATCTGTCAAACTGAAGCGTTTATCTATATGCGTGTGTGTGTATATATATATATATGTATATATATATATATACACATATACACATACATATATACATATGTATATATATATATGTGTGTGTGTGTACTTGTACATCTATCTTTGTGAGAACCAATGTTACCAGTTATACCATCAGAGTGAGGACCTAGAGAGTAAAGTGAGGACATTTTGGCCGGTCCTCACTTTCTGACACCTCTTTAAAGGGTTTTTTGAGGGTTTAGACTTGGTTTTAGGGTAAGAGTTTGAATTGGGTTAAGGTTAGGTTTAGGGTGATGGTTAGAGTTAGACAGTTAGTTGGGATGGTTAAGGTTAGAGGAAGGAGCTGGTGATTCTATTGTGTCAATGAATGTTCTCACAAAGATAGCTGTACAAACATGTGTGTGTGTGTGTGTGTGTGTATGAAAGGTCTGTATTACCTTCCAAAGCGGTTCACAAAGAGCCCGACTGAGAAGGACCCAATGATGCCGCCCACAGAGAAGATGGCCACAGACAGAGACCACAGGGTGGTCACTGTGGTTTTAGAGATGTGCTCTTGATATCGCTCATGCCATGTTTCGTTGTAGAACGCCTCGATGATCTGAAACACATACACCAATGAATCATTATATAACTCCACGAAATCTTACGCAGTATTTACAGCAACAATATGTACAAATACTGCCAGTGTTCTTAAGACCCTTTGTATATAAAGAACCATTTCTACAAACCTTACTTAACTGTACACAACCTGAAGAAAACGGGAGTGCTGTACATGCATTGATGTACATCCTTGACCATTTTTAAGCCTTGAATTTTGCACTGTAATGATCAGCTCTGTCCAGCAGGTGTCTCACTGATTCATTCAGTATTAGGGTCAACGATGAGAGTCAAGTTTCAACTGCATCGCTGCACTACGTGACATGCTTGTGTTTACAAACACAGACTGTCCTTAACCAGAATTAAGAACTGTACGCTTCAAAAGAAATGTACTCTCTCTCTCTCTCCCTAATAAATCCTTGTCGGTCACCTGATCAGCTTTAAAGCTAATTTTACAAGTATGCTGTACATTGGATAGGTGTCATAATAAAGGTCGCCAAGGCAAACCTCTGTGACTGCTTCCACTCTCTCTCTCTCTCTCTCTCTCTCTCTCTCTCTGCCTCTCTCTCTCTGTGTCAGCTGTCTGACACCTTCGGTATGCAGAAAGCCCTTCAGTGAATCAGCATCACCTAAATATCATGCATGGCTGTAGTCATGTGCCTAAGGGCTCAAGCCTTCATCATACAAGTCACTTACACAACCTTTTGTATAACCAGCACTACACACGTTACACTAGAGTGCAAAACTTAAAAGCACCAGTAGCTGTTTTTTATGTGTTCCCTTGCATGTAACTTTTATACGCTAATACAGTTTATCACAAGCCTGTTACACCTAACTTATGTAATCTTTAGCAATGAACGAGATAAAGTATTTTTAAATGAAAGCTCAATAACTCTAGTGTTTAGCTGACAGCTCCTTAGTTCCTTGCGGTAATCTTATCATAAGGATTATTTATAGAGAGCACCTGCGTCAAACACACACAGAAACACTCCTATTCGACTCACCACAACGTTCCCTCACGTGACAAAAGTATCGCTATGACTGCAAGCCTGCGGCCTCGTGTCTATAACCCCATTGCAGCTATGCTGATATACGGCCATAATGCACCGCTGCATGCGTGGCGTTTGTTTAAAGCTGCAACTCGCAACATTTTTTGAATAAGAATAAACAAAAATCAGTTACTGAGCAGGTACATAACAGATCGGCTTTTTAAAACGGTCTCCTTATCTTCCCCCGATTCACATGTGAATTATTAATTATAATAGTGATTTATAACTAGCTGGGTCTGGTTTCCTGGGAAATGTCAGTTTGACTTGTGGTTACGTCACGTGTAAACAGAAAGAAGATCTGGCTACTAAATCACGTGTGGGGCTGGAACAGTGATGCGTGTGTAGCTCGCTCTTACGACAGATGTTTATCATTTAAACTCATTATCCACGTTAAAAAAAATCTGCAAGCATCATGTAATTTTATGTTTCGGACACAGATGGTGGCAGTGGGCAAAAGTTACGAACTGTAGCTTCAATATTTATGCGTGTGTATTCAGCCTTTAGATAGAGAAGCTCAAATATATCTGTCTTGTCGGTTTGTATTGGCAAGCAAACAAGGAAGTAGATGAGCTGAAGCTTGGGATGTAGAATCTATACACTCAATTCAGTGTCAAAACGTCAGAAAAGCTTTATTCACGTAGGCAAAGCCTGGCCCCTAGTCCAACATCCACACCTGAACAAGCTGTGCTATGTGTAAACTGACCTACACCCTAAACGAGAACACAGCTTATGTTTAATTTAACAGTGTCACAACCTGCATCTGATAGGCAGTTAGTTCATCATTATGAAGCAGATGCTTTTGAACAAATTGACTTATAATATGTAGATAAAGGCACAATGTCCCCAGGAAGCAGCGTGGGTTAACTTTGTCGTTTACCTTCCTGAAATTAAACATGCGGTATGTGAGTTATCTTTGTGTGTGTGTGTGTCACTGACAGACAGGGCTTTGGACAGCTGCAGTAGTACATTATTTTGAGGGGGGTGGGGGTGTGTGTTCTGATAATGTCAAAGGTGAGAGGACGACTGGAACATGCTGATCAGTTGAGGCTGTCGCATGAAATGCTTTGCACCAGCGCTGTGCACAATTTGTGATCTTTAAAACTCTATTTAAGGAATATACTGTAGACTGTAATTGAAAGTGTTTTTTCATGACCTGTCTGTATTTATGATTTATGTCACTGAAAAATATATAGAGAGAGTGTTTATATGTAATATATATTTACATGGGCTTCAATATGTATGTATTTGTAGTTAGTTTAATAATTAATGCGTAAAAATTAATGGTGTTCCTGTATCTCAGCTGGTAGAGCACTGCGTTAGCAGCGCAAAGGTTGTGGGTTTGATTCCTCAGGGGAGCACACATACTGATAAAATGTATGACTTCAATGTACTGTAAGTTGCTTTGGATAAAAGCGTCTGCCAAATGCGTAAATGTAAAAATGTGTGTGTGATGGAGGGTTATGTATGTCTGTGTATAACCGGGTCAGTGAGTCGGGCGGGCTAGTAATCAGAAGGTTGCTGGTTAGATTCCAGTGCTGGGGGGTAGCAACTGAAGTGCCCTTGAGCAAGGCACCCAACCCCTGATTGCTCCCCGGGTGCAGTAACATGCTGCCCACTGCTCTGGGTGTGTGTGTGTGTGTGTGTTCACGACTTGCAGTGTGTTCACTCCTCACCAGTGATGGGTTGAATGCAGAGTTAAATGCAGAGGTCACATTTGAGGTATGGGTTACCATATCTGACAAATATGTCACATTAGTATGTATGTGTGTTAGGTAGATTGTGCATGCGTATGTGTGTGTATACTCTCTACTCACCTTTTGTGGGGCGTTGATGACACCTGTGTTATAGCCGAACTGTAGAGATCCGATCACAGCCGTCCCCACGGCCAGCATCAAAGGTAAGGTCAGCTGCTGTTGACGAAACAATAAAAGAGAGTTTTGTGAACCATTTTTAGCAACACGATGGAATGTTCCAAAAGTCCATCACATCGCTCTCTCTCTCTCTCTCTCTCTGTATCTCTCATTCTTCCTCTCTCTCTCTCTCTCTCTCTCTAAATGTCTGTCCTTTACTTGCTCTATTGTATTGCAAAAGCAATGACAAAGCAATATTATGTCAACTTCTGGCTCAAACAATAGCACAAATTTGAGGCAAAACTATCCGTGTGAGTGTAAAGGCTCTTTTTTACTCTGTTTATCTACTTTTGAATACAACACCTAATGGCTGTCTTAATAAACTTTTTGTTTATTAAGCTTATTAAATTAAAGTGTTGTTCGTAGGGCTGCCTTTTCACCCATATAACTGTATTTCATGCAACAATATACAAACAGACATTCTGTGAAATGACAAACAGCAGCCCTGCCAACAAGCTTTTAAAGAGTCTGCCTGGAGATTTCTAAAGAAGTAACCAGACCAAAACATATTATAAAGTTCTCTTGTTTCAGTGTCCAGCATCACCCCTTTTTAGTGGGACACTGTGGAGTAGCACTGTACAAAATGACAAGTGTTTCCCTCTGTTTCAATACAACAGAAATGATTGACCTTCCGTGAGGTTTCTTCTGTAGTAACTCAGGTTTGTTTGATTCAAAACACCACAGGAACATTCTTGAAGAAAACATCTTTTTCCTCATTCCAGCAGAAACAGAACTGAAAGCTCTGTTTTACTGCAAAACCTGTATATATACGTTCCTACTGCTGCTTTGGGTGCTATCTGAGCGAGGCCTGACCCAAAAAGTTGAGTACAGACTGAATACAGACGTGTGAAGAAAAACTGAGTCTGTAGGGGGGCTTTGAAAAGAATTTCCAGTGGGCGAATCAAATAGCCCCCAGAAAAAAGGGTTTACGTAACTCTGAAGACACCATTTGGATTTGTATGAGCCAGGAATTATTGTATTGAATTGATCCCATAGATGGACATTATATTCTAAATGCCACAAAGCTAGCCACTCACAAGACAAAGATTGTATTTAAAAATGTAGCTGATTATTTAAAGAAATGCTTGACTTTGTCAATGTATTATGAAGTCACTGACAGCTTTATGATATACAAATATGAAAGTTTAATAAACAAGCTCCAGATAGTGTAATTGCATAACTTGCTTGTGAAAACTTGTACAGAATGCCTCAAGCACTCCACTCTACCCTACTTTACTCTTAAAGGTACAGTGTGTGTTTTCTCTGGGCCGTCAGTGGCTCCAAATTTTAAAAATGACAGTAGCGAGTTTGGCACTGATTGGGTGTTTGTGGCTTGTTGCCAGGGTGTTGCCACGTGGTTGTTCTGTGGGCTTTTTGTGCTATGCTATACAGTTGCTAGGGCATTCTAAGCAGTTGCTAGGTGGTTACTTCACCATTACACACTTCACCTTTAAAAATATCTGAATGAAAATGGTTGTTGATTCTACGTTAAAGTGGCTCTAAAAGCTATTTACTTGTATTAAACACTATAAACAAAGGCCAGAAGCAAAAACGTAACTGCTAAGTTAAGTTATCAAAAGGTACTAATCTACCTTTTGATATAACTGACTTAGTCATAATCAGTCTGGATGAAAACATTGCAACTTAGTCGTTTCTGCAATGGGCCACCGATTTTAATTATAAACATTCTTGCTTTCCTCTAAAATAAATGTTTAGTGTTGAGAAAGCCACCAGATTTGGAGTCGTGCTTCGACGGCGTTTACTCCGCCTTCCATTTGCATAAACATCCGGATGCTTCTTTCAACATGCCAGGTCTAAAAAGGGGGCGGAAACTGGACACACCTTCTCTGCCTCTTATTGTACGAGAAAAAATGCAGTTCACTTAGTTCATGGCTAGAGCTGGTCGAACCAGCCTTGGAACAGGATGCCACGCGCACACACAACAAAGCCCTGGGGAGGTCAGCTTAGTTTTGAGACTACTTAAAAAACTCATTCGGGAGTTTAAAACTTAAAAAGTCCTGTCACAGTGGCACATAAAACATCTTAATATATTTCTGTAATCTAACATGTAAAAAAAGGCCATTAAAACAGTAGCTTCATCTTAAGAGGTTTACTACATCCTTCCTGCTGCTCATACGTTCGTTCCAACAGCAAACACGGCTCAGAACAGAGGAGAGAGCGTATGGATCTCTTTAAGAAAAGCAGGAACGGAGAACTTTCTAAATATGGAAGTTTTTACTTGCGTCTTACTCGAGGGCAGGGCTATGAAACATTCCTTGTGTCAGATCCCTGCCTTTACACTGCGTATGTAACTAAACAGACAAGCCTAGTTACACACAAACATAAATACAACACACAACTACTCACAACGTCATAACACACTTCAACTATTTAACACACTCTCTGTGGAGTGTGTGTGTGTGTGTGTGTGTTAAGGATGGGATATTAGGACAGCTGGACTGCATGTGGTTTAAGATAACATCATGCTAAGTATTTACAGAAGGAAATTTCTAGCTTTGTCATGCTCTCTCTCAGAATACGCGACGCTCATAAACAGACACGCCTTTTTGCTATCACATTCCAGCAGTTGACATAGAAACAGACGAACATTTGTACACACAGAACATGTTATGTGGATACATGCTTATTATGTAATTGTGTATTAGTGTATTAATTTACAGCTTGGCTGGGAGAAGTTAGCTTGGGTTTTCTGTATCATAACAATAAACATTAACTTTTGTAAATAAAACCATTTAAAGGTTGAAGCAATATAACAGCACTTCCTGTAATCTCATAACAGCTGAAATTAAATAAAAATATTGTTACATTTCTAGAGCAAAAATGTTCATAACATGTTTACTGGTTCACTGAAGCATTTGTGTTTTAAAATGGACGTCTGGTCTGTCTGTGCAACCAAACTAGCATGCAAATAAACCTCGCTATTCACAGCAAAACTCTTCTTTGATTTTAAACCCTTTGGAGTTACACAACAAATTTAAGCCGATTTCCAAACTGCTTGTGTCAGTTTGGACACAATTGGTGCCAAGTGCTGTGTGTGTGTGTGTGTGCACCCTCATGTTAGTTGTTACCTATCAACACACATCATAAACTAGGTGCAATAACACTTAAAATAAAGATTGCCACTCGACGGCAAAAACTACTTTAATTTGTGAAATTACTGCCTCGTTAGCTTCCATAAAGTCCAATGGTGTAAAAATGTATCGTCAGTTAGATAAACAAAACAACTTTCCCTTCCTTTTTTGCGTGTACGTGTACGTAGACTTCTGTGTGTGTACGAGGAAACAATGTCCTGACGCTTTTACTCGGAAAGGCCACGGTATGAATGATGCTATTGGTGTGATGTTGTAAAACAAACCTGTTTTTAGAAATTCTATAGCATTTCCCCAGAACTGCACTTAAAGTCAGTCAAAATATGGCTTTTTTCCTCCTCTTGCCAATCTTCTATGAACGGTCAAATATGTGCAAATGTGCAAATTCAATAAACCTTTGGTTGTATTTTTGATCGTACCTTTGATTGTATTACAATACAAGCTTTGATTGTTCTTCTTATCTCAGTTCATGAGAAACAGGCTTGGCTCCAGCTGAACCAATTGCCAATAGTTAATAAATATAGAATGGTCTCAAAAGTAACACTTTCTGGTTAGTGTGAAACTTGATGGACTATGCATGCAGTTACTGTGTTAGGACACCTGTTAGAACTTGAGGGTAAATTACCTCAAAAACCGCACCGAAAAATAAAGCTTTCAAACTTGTTTTCACAAAAGCCACCTGGTTTGATATTTCATACTGTGTATGCTATTAAAATTCATTTTTTTGATTGCCTGAAATGTCCAAATACTTTCTAGAGGACACTCAAGTAGAACAGCTTACCCGGCAGCCCCGACAAAGAGGTCTGTATCTGTATCTCTCTCTCTCACACACACACACACACACACACACAAACAAACACAAACACATACACCAGGGGTGTCAAACTCAGCTCCTAGAGGGCCAGTGTCCTACAGAGTTTAGCTTTAACCCTAATTAAACACACCTGATCCAGCTAATCAAGGTCTTCAGGATCGCTAGAAACTTCCAGGCAGGTGTGCTGGAGCTGGTTGAAGCTAAACTCTGCAGGACACTGGCCCTCCAGGAGCTGAGTTTGACAACCCTGATATACACACATAAATATAAAAACACACACACACACACACTCACTCTCTCTCTCTCTCTAACTAAAGATGATGCCACAGTTGGCATGTTTTCTTTCTCTATCTGAATCTATTCTATTCTATTCTATTCTATATGAAGCTTCTAGCTTCAAAAAGTCTGTCTGTCGCTAGTCTGTCGCTACAATACTCTATTGCAGTTCAGGTTACTGTAGAACATTTCTCAGCCAGAATCTTTCCCCCTCCTATTAAAGTTTTTCATTAACAATTACAGTCGAGTATAGATTTTTAAGTTTTTCTCTAAATTACTGCAGGCACTTCCTATTCCATCATTCCATAATCCTGTACCGCTTAGAAATCCCTCATTAGTGCTCATTAGGTTGAATGGCAGTAACAGAAGCATACTAAGTATTCGACATACTAGGACGCAGTCATGCAGGGAAAGAAATAAAGGCCGTCTGTACTGAGAAATCAAAACTGAATTAAGTTCTCTGACAGTGTGCATTAAAAGCAGGTTTCATCATAGATTAAAAGATCCAAACGCATGTATCCTAATGAATCCAATTTTTCACGCTAGGAGCTTGTTAGTTCTACTGGATATGGTACAGGTCAGCTGTACACCTGCCCCCAATTATTTGAGTTAGCAGTCGTCCGGTTTCTCAGCTGTCATTTGTGCAGTTTAAATTGAGGGAATTGGCTAAACACACACACACACACACACACAATTTATACAAACAAAACTTCTCACACAAACACTAAAGGTGCGGCCCAGGTGCTAAATACACACAATAAACAGGTGAATTGTACTTTAAATAATTTAATCTATTCACTGATCCATCAAATGTACATCAATAGCTGTCTATTGTTAAGGCAGGTCTGGAAATATCTAGCGTGTTGAAGTGTATGTTCGGATATAATATCTTAACCTCTCTCACCCACTCAAATCATCTCACAAATCAGTTGTTTATCAGAAGCTGGTTTGGTATGAAAAGCCCAAGCACAAGGGTCGTATTAAAAGCGAATATCGCGTATCCACGTTTCTTAGGCTTGAGGCACACGACCACAAGCGTGTTGAGTTAAGAGCGTTTAACAAGCAAGAGCCAGTGCGCTGGGAACAGGTCAAGAACATGACCTTTGTGGCAGGGCTGCAGTGTTCCCTAGCTACAAGCCAGCTGTAGCCCTTCTCTCCCCCAGGACAAGTCCATCATTCCCAGCACGTCCACTGGAAACTAAAACAAATGCAGCAACGTCACGGTGCTCTGCTAATTCTACGCATCTTCTTGAACTGTTAAGACGTTTGGGTGCTGATGAAAAATATTTGGAGAAAAATATTTTAATATTTTGAAAATTACAAAAATTATTTACTCTAAGAATAAAATGCTCTTACTATCACAAAAATTACTCTTAAGCTCTGAAACCTTCTCATTGTTATTTTATTGCCCTCAAATAGCGCCGTGCAAAGCGTCTGGGTTCAGGAAGTCACGAAGACACTTGATCTATCACACCAGTCATAGGTTAGCCATGTATAACAGTCTACTAGTCACGTATGAGTCTTCTGGTATTAGTCACTGGTTTGGATGAGGCCCACAATAACGAGAGAGATGGAATATTCCAACTAAATGCAAATTTGTTTATTTTAAGGTAAATCTAAAACCAGAACCAATAAGATGCCACTTATAAAAAACAAAAATGTAAAAAAGAGCTGGCAACAATAAAATGCAAGCAGTCACGTACATCACGACTCTGGCTTTACAGGTTCCTAATAAGATGACACTTATTTGTAATTATATACAAAAGATGTAATTACTTATTAATACCTAATAGTTATAGTTTATAGCCATATACTATAACTACTTTAGTTATATATTTCTGTATATTGAAATGCAAAGGATATAATTATATATTTATAGTTAGTTTAACTATAAATGCTATACATTTCTTTAACTATGTTTATAGTTAAAGAAGGACTAGACTGTCATTCAAGACAGACAGACAGACATCAAGAAAAAACTAACCAACTAACTGGCTACAGATGGATTGAAGAGGGCACGTACACCACGACTCTCTGGCTGTGTCTGAATACCTACTGTCTACCAAGACAGCATTTTTGGCCACCCAGGCGCGTTAGAAAATGTTGTATAGTTAGGGTAGATAACTACACTTTTAAAGTAGTGCTATAATAAAACTAGGCTTTTATGCTGCCTAAACAACAATACTTACCCAAACAGCTCATTTTTGAGACACAGTCAAAAAAACACGCATCTATGGCGCTCAAAATTGCTGTCTAGGTAGGAAGCTCGCTAGGCATTTGAGATACAGCCTTTCCCTTTTAAACAAACGAGTTCCCGGCATCGACTGACGAAAACCACCAAATACAGCCAACCTTTGTGAAAATTTCAACACCCTGATGTGAGCTCACCCCAGCTCAGCTATCCATGTGACAGCTCTCAACATCAGTTACGGGTCTGATTTGGTTGTTACTTAACTAGCTAGTCAAGTTTCTGTAGCTTAAAATGAGGGCTCGTGAAGCTATTCGGCTAATCTTCTCCCCTGACTGACATAGAGAAAACCATTTATCCACAACACACCAGTTAAAAGCAGTATATTCTCCATATTATTGTATTGTACGTTCATCTTCTACTTTTCGGCTATTGTTGCATTATGACTAAAAATAAAAAGACTTTTTGAGGTACCTTTCCGCCCTCCATCGTGCTCTGTCAAAACTTTCGATGACGTCTCGGCGTGCGTGAACTCGGCTAAAACTTCGTTTTTCCTCGGTTTTCTTCGGCGTAAAACTTGCACACAAAATTCACTCTAAACAATAAATAAGTAATAAATAAATAAATACAACTTCGCCAAGTAAGGTGTAGCTTTAGGCAGAGACTATGAGCAAATGCCTGTAAACGGCTTTCACGAGCTCATTCTGACAGCTAAGATAACTTTCTTTTTAAATTCGTTAATTTCTCGTTTCTTCTGTCTTTTCTGCTCTATTGCTAGTTATCAGCTCCTGCCGGTAAGACTGCGATGCTGTCCGGGTTCGCCGGGTTAATATTTATGACGCAACAATGTCGAGAGTAAGGTGGGCTGGACTGAGAGCTGCTCTGTGATTGGCTGATCAGGAGTGACGACATATCGACTATAATGAATGCGTAAGAACATGCCAGCTTGCAAACATACACGTCCCGAGTATGAATACGACTGAGTTTTTGTATTATTGATAAGAATAACCATGGCAAAGTTCTCTGATGAGGTACTGGTGAGTTTGCATGAGTTTGCTGTTTGAAGAGTTTTATTATTTCAGTTTTTAAAAATGTATATTAAAAAGGAATGTCTTTTGAATTGGTTTGGATGTGAGAGCTTGTAAGATTATATATGAAAAGGTACAAGATACAGTATTATATATGGAAACATACAAAATCTAGTCGGAAAGGACAATATAAAATAATCAATCTGCAAAACTAGGAAACGACCAAACACAGGGATCAAAACCCATGAGAAACACAGGGATCAAAACCCATGAGAAACACAGGGATCAAAACTACACACAAATGAGAAAATACTGACTGGCAGAAAGGGCTCATCTTTTGTCTCATTGTTAAATTCTTTTGTTACTCTAGAAAAACAAAAACAAGACATTTTCTGAACAATCAATTATGGATCAAGTGGGAGACATTGTGACGTTCAAAAAAAAGAAAAGAAAAAATGCCGGTTCCAGGATGTTCGTCAACTGAAAATTTCAGAGGAATATCCAAAGTACCCAGCTAACAGGGAACGTTCTCAGAACATTGGCTAACATTCTCTCAAACTTCTCTCAAAGTTATAAAAATGTTCTTACAGTAACGTTAGCAGAACTTTTTATTATATTTCATATATATCAAAAACGTTATTCCTAATTTGTCAGTGGAACATTTTCTAAAAATGTTACAGAATGATCATGACAAGAGATATTAATTTAAATAGATTTAGACCTACTGAATATCTCTCTGTAAATCTGAAGGATCATGTTAAATATGTTGCTGAACTGGAATATTCTGGCATTACACAATCACTGCTTACAATACTACAATGCATTCCATAAATAAAGTGACATCACACAGTACGGAAACAAAATCACCTGCACTCTTTTTCCAAAAACCCCTAAACACACAATAAGGGATCGATCTTTATGATAATATAGCCATACATGATACAGGGTTTGATATTTACAACACTTAAAAAAATTTAATACAGTTCATAACTAAACCATTTAAAACATGGTGTTCTGCTCTAAAAATATCCTGTTACAATTACAGAATACCACTTATTGAATACCACATATTGTCAAAACCAGTGACATTTTCAGAAAATCATTTTTGTCTTAGTCATTTCTGATTGTTCCTTAAATGCTGGGATTTCCCTTTGGAAGCAGCAGGCTGTGGGGTTGGCCCTTATTTATAAATGCAACCTCGTCAATCTGTCCGAGACAGAAGAAGTCATCGTGCTCTGTCTTGGCAGTGGCTATGAACTCCTGCACTAAGGCCTTAACAAATCCACGCTCATTCCATAGTGCGTCTCAACCTCATCAGCCAGCAAACATGTGTTATGTGCTTGATTCAACACAGTGCCTTGTGAGAAAACGTGAGCTGACATGGGCTAATACGTAACAACTCAAAACAACAGGGTGGGAACTGATGGAAGTAAAATAATCAATCTGCAAAACTAGGAAACGACCAAACACAGGGATCAAAACCACTGAGAAACACAGGGATCAAAACCAATGAGAAACACAGGGATCAAAACTACACACAAATAAGAAAATACTGACTGGCAGAAAGGGCTCATCTTTTGTCTCATTGTTAAATTCTTTTGTTACTCTAGAAAAACAAAAACAGACATTTCTGAACAATCAATTATGGATCAAGCGGGAGACGTTCAAAAAAAAGAAAATAAAAAATAAGCATGCCGGTTCCAGGATGTTCGTCACCTGGAAATTTCAGAGGAGTGTAAACCCAGCTAACAGAGAACGCTCTCAGAACATTGGCTAACATTCTCAAAAACATCTCTCAAAGTTATCAAAAACGTTCTTGCAGTAAAGTTGTTAGAACATTTAAACAAAATGTTACAGAATGAAAAAATGTTTGAATAACGTTCTTATAACCAAACAATAATGTTCATGTAACATCTAAAAACTGGATGTTTTGAACATGTGAGTGACAGGAAAACTGTCTGAGACAGAACGCGTTGTCATGCTCTGTCTTCAGACACGACCTCATCAGCCAGCAAACGTGTGTTATGTGCTTGATTCAACACAGGGAACTCTGGTCAAGAGAAAGCAATGAATTTTTGGGAATCCTAATGTCCTAATGTCTTAAGTATGTTTATCTATTAAGTAAATAACAACTCTCAACTTTACATTTGGCTTACCTGATATTTCATCATCATCATCAACAGTAGGCACAGAAATCTCACAGTTTTTAATATACAAGCTGCTTTTGTGACAAAACTGTTCATATTAGTCTCTAATATTTTGGCTATGGCTCTGGCCACAATGTAAGTATATTTGATTTTTTATGCTGAGTCATTGACCCATTTGCCAGGTGAAAATAGTAGGTCTGATGACTTCCCATCCAAAAGCTACACAAATTGAGGTCTTATTCATGTCCATAGCAAAAAATGATATAGGACAGGTCACACACAAAAGTCTGTTACCTAAGATTTGTTCAGATCTTAGGGCACAAGAAGTTTCAACGATCTGAAAGTTATGGAAATTGACTTGCATCTTTGTTTGCAGAAACTGGATAATATACATCTCACAACACCAAGCTACGATGGACAAACAATCACAACCCGCATCTTAGTGGGTGGTTTTCCTTTAACTGTGCTAGAATACACAGNCCCGGGCTTAAGTCTGGCCTGGGTTCAAGTCTTCTGAACAACATGAAAAGCACAAGGGGGTTTTATTATAAAACAATGTCTAAAGGTCTTTCCCAAATCTCCATGAGTGGGTGGTTGAGTGCCGTAAGGTATAATAGTGCGTTCAAATAAGACTGCTCATGTCAAATCAAAACAAAACTTATTCTCCACCTAATCTGTGTATGTATCATTGCATTGGGCAAAAATCTACTGTTTGTGGCCTCAGTGCTGAACTGAAAATATGAAAGTCATTATGATCTGCTCCTAATAAGAGTGATTATGCAACAGGAGTCCATGCAAATACACAGAATGATGGATGCATATGCAAGAACTTGGCAGCTGACCTTTTACCCCCAAGCATCATCACTCCTTGAGAAAAGCAAACATACAGTTAGTTAACAATCTGGCGTTATTAAGCAAAGAAGCGTCTGGCAGGTGTTAAGAGCAAAGTGCTAAAAGTGCTGTCACCTCAGCTCAAACTCTTAAGATAAATCCTGTCAAAAACACTCAATAAACCCCCTGCACTCTGATTTATTTGGTTAAGTTTTACTCAATTTTGAGCGCTGGACTTTTGCCTTCATTTCAAATAGTTTCCAATTTGAAGAAATAATGCACTTTTCTGAGCTTTTCGATCACAGAACGACATAAGCAAAGTTAGGAAAAAGACACTAGCATGGGAATTTGTGCTCTTCATAAATCTGATATGGACATATAGACTAAACTCATAGCTGGATTTGAGCAGCAGCCATATTTAGAACCCAAAAACAACATGCTGTAGTGCAGGCCAAATGGCCCTACAGCTGAATTACCTTTGGCATGATGCCATTCTGCTTAGCAAGAAAAATGAGGGCCCTCTGGGCCAAAGAATGACCTCTCATCCATATTTAGCGGCCTAAGCTGTGGCCAAATCAGCTGGCATCCCTGGGCACCATCCCTAGGCCCAGATAAAAAGTCCGGTCACTGTGTCTTTGTGTCATTTGAGCCGCTGGGAGACAATCCAGCCGCAGTCCAGCCTAACTCATGCATGGGATCGCTGGTATACTTCTTCAATCAAAGCTTCACTCCACCCATGACATTTTAGCACAGCGTTTGACAAGGCAATGTTTTTCTTAGCTGTGAAATGCGATACCTTGGTCACAGAACTGGCGAGCCTGCTGCAACACCCAATGTCCTTTGTGCCAGTTTTGCCAAGCCCTTCAAATGCTGAGTCACAGCCCCTATTTAGGCCAATGGGAGACGGCCCAGCATGTCTCATGGGTTTGTTAATACAAGCATTGTAGGGCATTTTTAAAACCTAAACGATAGCAGATTATTAAACTCTTTTTTAAAAGACACTGTAATGAAGGCATTTGACTAATGCTAAATCAGATATTAGTCTACACCAACCGTAGTTACAGTACACACAAGTATATAAATATATATGCATTGGTTTCCCTAAAACGAAGTAGCCGGTTTTTTTACAGTGGGCATCATTTCCAACAAAATTTGCATGACTTTAAATGATAAATGTTTAATTCAGATACATTTACATAGTTTGTAAAGTCTTTTTTATTGGTAAACTTTAAAATACATCTTAGCTGTAGCGTTAAACATAAAACAAACGTACAAAACTGCAGTTTTAAAAGCAAAAAATCCACAGAGACCAAAAAATTACATTTGAAAGTGGGCTCTGCTGGAACAAACAGTTAATTAGTTTATTATAAGTTAATTAGTTCAATAATGTTTTTATATGGGCCACAGAGGTCGATGTTACATTTCTAAGCGGATTGCACTTATTTTTACAAGCTGAATAGAGGATTAAGAATCAGCATTTACTTGACGTGCTAAGTTGTATATTATATAATTAGATTAGCATGATGGAATTTCAGCGGTTTCAAGACACTGTTTTAACAAAGTTGTGTGTGTGTGTCAGGATTTGTTTCTGTCTAATATGTAAAGGTTCTAATGTAGCATAATCTTTATATAATCATGCCATAAGGCAAATCAAGGTTAATCGAAATCACATGTTGGCTGCTTGGGTTGGCTTGGCCCAAACCGTCTATTGTCAGTTTTGTTCAGTCAATGCATGTGTAGAACTTTGTTCTGGAGAGACAGAAAATGATCACAAAGCCATTAAATATCAGTTACTCTCGAAGGTATGCAGTCACCTGTTTGTAGCATAAACATTGGAGCAATATTTGCCATTCTTAAAACTAACATAAGTTGCTTCTCCAGTTCAGATTCACTTACGTTTTGTGCTACGAAATTTTAATCCATCTGTTTGTCACATTCCGCCAATTGTTACCTAATATCTACACATCTCTGCTTTGTTTCCATCACTCACAAAGTAAGTCAGTGTAAAACAAACTTTGATATCTCAAATGATAATCCTATCACTAGTTTTAAGAGTAGGAGGATTCATTTGTTACGATCTGACAATGTGTGTCCTTGTGTTTTCGACATTGTAGCCGCAAGAACAGTCTTCACAAAGGCAAAACATATCAGATGTTAGTCTCAGAAGCTAGTTAGCACCTGTTCATTATGTAAATGCAATTACTAAAAGCTGTGCTAAACACTGACATAACATAAACTGCTTCTGGCTGGTTTTATAAAATTCCTCTGTCACAGTTCCGTATTCAGATTCACTTCAGATTTGTGCTATAACAACTTGTAGCTATAGTGGAATTTACTGGCTCTGCTGCAGGTTACAAAACAGATGCAGGTAGATGCTGATTGGTCCATGCAATAACTGCTCCTCAGTCAGGACCAATCAGAATGTCGCTGTGGTGTCAAACAAGGTGGGTTTAAGTATAGGTTTTGTTATGGTTGTACACAACTACCCATCATTAGAATGTTTTGCTCAAAAGTCAAAGTCTCTTCCAAGCCCGCAGGCACAAGACTTCTTGTTATCAATAAAACACTGTCTGCATGCAAGAGACACAATGATAACACAATAAGACTCGCTTCTGCTGACAATGACTCACTATTTACACTGTTATCTGCAGGAAATTGTGGAGCTGGTGCAATATTGAGCCACCCACAACGCACCTTTCCACATGTGTAATATATGACCTTACAACTGTAGGTGACATCATTACCAATCTTTCTTTACGACAGGATAACCAGTGTGCAATACTGGTTTCAGGAGGCACACCAACAGAGACACTGGGGAAAGCATCCGCACATTTTAAATACATAATATTTGGCTGAAATGAGCATTAGGAAGTAATCAATAAATTCTGCAAGGTGAATTTGGTCTAGTCTTTAAAAGACAGGTACAGCAGTACACAGGATATTTTCTATTACCCTATACCCTATTGCATGAGCTATTTTCTACTTTATGTTAGTAAAAGTATTGGATAAAAAGTAAATACAAACCATAGGGTAGACAGATTTTCTCCTGTGGACTGTAGACTTATTTTAAAAAAACTTCAATTTTGTTGCAAGCTTGTGTTTTATTGCGTTATCCTTTTAAATATCTAAACTCTAAACTTTGAAGTTGTGTGGTTGTTAGTTCTGCTGGTGATGTGTTTCTGTCGCTCAAGTGGTAGAGCATTGCGTTAGCAGTGCAAAAGGTCGTGGGTTTGACTCGCATGGAACACACATACTGATCAAATGTAGGCTATAGCTTGAATAAACTATAAGTCGCATTGGATAAAAAACATCTGCCAAATGCATAAATGCAAATGTAAGTGTGGCTTTGCAATACTGCTAAAACAATGACAGAGAACATTTCCTAAGCAGGCACCTTTATAAACGGAATACAGGTTGGCATTCAGTAACCCATAATGAGCTTGTTTGTTCAGTTTAGCTCAGTGTAAACAGCAGCCTAGCAACAGTGTAACTATGGAGGAAATACTTCATTGATACACGTCTGGAGAGACAACAGGGCCTGAATTGTAGTCTGCAGAATAAAGCTAAATAAAACTAGCCCACGGGTTACTATATATCAATAACTACAATACTACAATACACATACTGTTGCAAGACATTGTGCCTTGGCCTTCACTACAGGTAACTGGAATTGTAAATTACTGAGGTTATTGTATCTAAGGAGCTCAGCTCCTATATCATACTAAAGCATGTGCTATTACAAAGTGTCTTCACTTCAGTGGAAGAACATGCAAGAACATGAGCTAATAGCTTAACAGCTAGTCGTCAATGGACCAACAAACTCTGAAATCACGCAAACAACAAGATTCATTGAAGCATCTAGATTCATTGACATCTTTATGTGTGAGGCCTCCATTCCACAGATTCTTCATTATGATACAGAAGTCTCCATGTGCTACTTCAATGCCATTCAATCCCTCAAGACCCAGGCCTGAGGTTTACAGGCAAAGTTCAATCTCACAGTAATTAAACAAGGGGCATTGGAAGGAGGGACGGATAATAATACAGGGGTCTGTTGTTAACTCTTATACATTTTCTCAGGGTTCCTCTTCTGAGACACCCATTCGGTTGATTGTGCCAATTTTCTTGGTTCCAACTGGAATATAAAGGGTTCTATAAACACGTCTTTGTTTTCTCATTGATGGTTCAAGAATAACTCCATGGAGTGTCATAAGATTTCCATGGACTCTTTGGAATAAGGATAAAAGGACTGGGCAGTGTGAGATACAGAAAGTCGTAACCCATTCTTGGCTAAGACACCAAAGAGATCCATCCCACCTGACATTAAGTAGGTAGATGCCGGAATGTAAAAAAGGTTGCTGTGGTCACGCCATAATTTATTGGCTGGCGGAATTGTACGCTGCTTTTATAGTATCTGACTTTAGATAAGTGAGAATATATAGTCAGTAACCAGCTAATCCAGCATGGCATACAAATAAGCTTGGGAACAGGGTTAAATCTACCACGTATAGTGTTGGTCTGTTCCTTTATTGAACTGTTGAAATATTTGTGAAACTGGTTAACATTAACTGATATATTGCAAGTACAAAGTCCCCAAATATATCTGAATATTTAAAAAAAGTAAGTAATTGCATTAGATGACAAGACAGTAAACACAAGCATACGGTTAGCATAAATTAAAATATTTTAAATGATAAAACAATATATAATCTTCTGTGAAGTTAAAAAAAAAGTTGTTGTTTTAAAGTTAGTAAAGCATTAGTTACAATGATGAACTGCACCTGTGTGAACTTTCTCCACTAAAAATGACTCCATATTCAGTTTAAATGGCTAAAAGTGGTGTTAGTTTTGAGAAAAGGCATCAGTTCTCCTAAAAGTGACTGTTTTGTTTTTTAATGCCATGAAAGTCATACACTTTTGAAGCCACTAAATGTTTAAAAGCTTTAAAGCTGCAATTTTGCCACTCTGTCACTATCTCTGTCTGAAACATAAAATTGCTTTACGCATGTGGAAGGAAAATGTAGCCAAACTGACATTTTTTTAGAAAATCAGACCCGACATCTCAAATTATAAATCATTATCACCTACCATTGCTATTTGGGGTAAGGTGAGAAGACCGTTTTGATCTGCCACACTAATCTGTCATTTACTTGCTCAATAACTGTTTTTTGTTTCATTTTTAACCCAGATGAAGTTACAGATTGCAGCTTTAACAATTATGAAAGTACAAAAGAGGCAAAACTGATATCAGATGGGTGCATGGAGGGCAACCACCAAACGCAATCATGCGGACACCATCCCCTCCGGCTTTCATTATGTCCAATTAAGCATCTGCCACTCCAGCTATTCTTTACCACTGGGCACAATATAAAAACAAGCTGTCGCTCAGTATTAACCTGGAGCACTGTGTGTTTAAACCACTGGAGCCTCAGAGTGCCGTGGCTCAGTCTACAGAGCACACGCTACGGTCAGAACAACCTGTTCATCGTAAAAGCACATCGAGACAGACTAAACACACTTAAAAAGATCTATCTGTAATTGAGAGCTGCCATTAAACTGATTGAGATTCTAAATTCTGTAAATTTAGTCGATGTATTTTGCCCAGCTGTTGAGCGCACGTTCAATATGGTGGTCCAAGTTCTAATGGACCAGACTTTCCATCAAAGCAGTTTGACAGAAAAAAATCTGCAGCGTTATGTAGAGGCAGCTGAGCGCACTTTAGACGGGCCGTGGATAAACGTGAGCATTTATCAGCTTTTGTTATGAATACATTAGCATTCCCACTGAGTAATAAACATCTTGTGTGACATGTTTCTAAAACGTTGTTAAAAATGCAGGTCAAGTTTGTGACTTTATTGGGCAGTCTGTGATTAAACAGGAAGGGACATTCATTACGATTTGAGTCATCGAGTGTCACAGCCTCTGTGTGGGAAGTCGGTTATTCAGTAGAACAGGGTTTGAATACGACTGATTGTTTGTCTCCGTGATCAGGATCAAACTGGTTTAGCTTTACAACCATGTGAGGATGAGGTGTAATGTTTGTGTGCCACCATGTACACACCTTTCTGTCTCTCTCTCGCTCGCTCGCTCTCTCTCTCCTTCTATTACCACCATTGTATCTTCTGTCACAAATTTAACCCCCTTCATGTTTCATGATATAAACATTCAACAATGTCATTTATATTTTATGTCAATTTGTCTCGTTGTATTTTACTTGTGGTATTTGCTAAGGAAATAGCCTCTATTACAAAAAACTGACCACCCTAGCAACTACATAGCAACAACTTACTTACATATTCTTTAGAACAAATAAAACGAATCAGCAGTTAGTACTGCATACTAGTACATATAGAAACAAGCTAAAAAAGATGTTAGCAACTGTATGGCAACCATCCACAAAACCCTAGCATTGTGTCTGTGGAACTTTAGCACAGAAAAGCACCAGAAACATACTGCAGTGCTGTTAGCAACTACCAATACTAACACATTTTCACATAACTTATGATACTGAAATTAAAAACCTCGGTTTTCATACTCGCACACAAACAAACAGTCTTTCTTTCCTGCTAAACCTAATCCCCACAATTAGGGAAGTAAATACGCTCTTGCTGACACGCGCACCAAAGGCCAAACCCTCTAGAATGTGTTCGTGCACGCTGCCTCGTAGACTGCCATCTGACGGCACGTCCCCGCCTCTGCCATCGCACATCTATTTGTTTAAGCTGGAATTTGAATGAGACAGCAGCCCCGTCTCTGATGCACTAACCACAGGCCGTTATTACTGCTGATCCCGCTGCCGAACTTTCAGAGGAATGGAAAAAGTTAATAAGCTCGTAACCTCCCGGCTTCATTCAAACTCAGCTGTGTGGAAAAGTAGCATCGTAGCCGCGTCAGGTATCGAGCTGCTCTGTTGACCCCTGGAAATGAAAATCAGCTTTGTTTTCGTTGTTTCAAAAACTAAAGGTCCAAGTTTCATTAACACGCTTTCACATGTACGAACACATGCAGTATTACTTAACACTACAGCATATCTGCCTCAGATAATCCTCAATTTTCCACTAATAGAGAGTCACCTGTAGTCAGGGCTGTAGATGGGGGGCTCGAGTGAGGGGAATGAGTTAGGGAGTGTATTTCAAGGGGCTGCAGTTTGAAATGTAGAGGATTTTCATCTTTTATCCACGTAATAGCTTCCAAAGGCTATGCAAATCTCATACTTAAATATAATGTGATTTTCTACTCTTGTTGAAAAATATTAAATGATCTCAACTTGGGTCCTCCAATGCATCTTGGCCGTTTTCACAACTGCTAACGGTAGCCTACCAGTCAAAGGACTGGACACACACTGAATCAATTCTAATAAATAACTAGGGAACCAATTAACTTGACTTTGCTTATACGCATTAATCACACTGCGTTACCCACACAACTATTTTCCAGTGTTGGTTGTGCGAGCGCGATGCCACAAATTCACTCTTCCGATAAAGAAGAAAGTGACAAAGAGATGGTTTCTTACCATCACAACAGAGCAGCACTGTACCTAGAACAGTTTGATCGCACTACACACACATTGGTAAAAGCAAACGAGACAGGAAGGAGGGAATTTTTGGCGTTCCCTGACAACACAAACCTCAAAAATCTAACTCGGAGCTCTTTGTATCTCTGCAACCCTTCAAAACTCTGAATGCCCAATCAAAAAAGCCCATGAAAAGCTTTGACGGCGATCAAAGAGTGACAGTGTTTATTGACTGGCTCTTGCAGCATCTTGGAGAGTCTGAACACTTTAGCATATTTGTTCCTTTCCACACTAACACACTAAGAAACTCTGACACTGCATATCCAGACGCAGTTCATTTTAATACTGGCTCATCATTGGCAGGTTCATATTACACACTTTCAATCACCCGCGGGTACTTCTCGCTCTCTGGGTAGCTGGCACAGTGGCATCATTGTTTAGTGGCTAAACTGGTGCCAGTTCCTCAGTGTGGAATGAGTGGCTCCACAGGTATAGTAGGATCTCTCATAATCTCCCTGTGTTCTACACCAGCAGGCCCTTTCATTATTTTCCATTTAAATTATTTTTAAATGACATCCAGTGGTTAAACATATCATGTAGAGTTTTCAAATGGCACTGCAGTAGAACAGTAAAAACATGATGCACAGGATTGGGATTAACACCTATTAAATTTACCATTTTCCTGGCCTTGTATTCTGATCAAGACTTCTTACGTTGTCACAAATGTCATTCCCCTACACTAACACGTACCAAACACAATGTGGACGCTGTCGGCGTGAAAAGATGAAGGTTCTTTTGATGCTTTGTAATGTTCGTCGAAGGCGCAGAGAAACAGGAACGGTTTGTTCATTTCAGACTAAATATCCTGAACTGCACTGGTCACGAGTCAGTCGTGTATCTAGATAAATAAATAAGTAACAATAGGAGAAAAGAACTGAGGCTTTTTGTGTAAATATACAACCGCTTTGACAATTCAAAGCAAAGCAATGACTGCGCTCCTTTCGGGGGTTTCTGACGTCCTTGTGATGCTGAGGAAAAATAACGAGAAATAAGGATAGTTATCCATAACTTTTATTTGGTTAAAAATAAAAAACAGTTTTTGAGCAACTACATCACTGATCAGTGTTAAACACGATCTCAATACCTTACCCTGATTTACACTAGTAAGCTTATAAATGATTTAAAATTTGAGCTAGTTAGACTTTATTTGGCTTCGAAATGTAAAAAAAAGGATGTAACGTAACCTGCAATTTTATGTTTTAAACTGAGATGGCAATAGACAGGGAAAATTGACAGCTTTAATGCAAGTATGATTCAAAGTCAGATTCAAAAACATTATGAGGAGGGGTCATAAAAGATCCTGAATATTCTTATTTAAGCAATAAGGAACTGGGGGCTGTTAGACTTTATTTCCAATATAATACAGCCTTCAGTGCCTAAATTGTGTTTATAAAACAGATTAAACATTATTAAAATAATAAGGATACAAATATTAATTAAAATGACACGATCCTTCCTTTAGAAGGTATTGTTCGTAACATGTCAACAATAACAAAACGTTACTATGCAACACAATAACAATCAGCTATGATTTAATTATGCAAAAGTATTTGACTACAGAACGCTAGCAAGAGCATAACTTAAACTTGCTCCTACAGTAAAAAGTTTGTAAATACGTTTATTTTTAACATTAATCAGTATAAATTGTTTGTATTTCAGTAAATTATTTGAAATTAATTTATGGGTAGCCTTATTTGACACTATGAAAAGGTTTGTTCCCTACAAGATATGTTTTACATTTTGTGTATCAGTAATGATACCAAATACTACAAATTAAAATTTTTATATTCATATTTAAAGTTTGATATTAACAGATTAATATTACAGACAAAATATTAATCTAAGTTCCATATTTTTCAAAAAAAGTCAATGTTTGTCATCCCTTTTAAATTATAACCTCCTACCCTGTCAGAGATATAATGGTCTTTAATCTGTTTATGGAAATCATAAATACACATATTTGCATGACATATGTCTTACTGTTTAACTTTACATTATCTCTCTACTGTCTCAGTCGACCGTTTCCAGGAAGTGGTTAAGATACTGACGTTAGATGAAAAGAACCTTTTTCTCAGTTTGTGGCAAGAGTGACATTTTGGAAAATGACTTTGCCGCGTGCTCACTGTCAGAAACACAAACACGCACAAATAAATGAGGAATAAAGGGCTGACTGATTCTTTTGTATTTTACCTTTTTCATTACATTACATTATATTATTGTTTTACTTTTTTATTGTAAATCATGAATAAGTTACAACTGCAGGTTACCATTGTAAGAGTTTAGAAAAAATCTGCTTATACCATTGCTCCACACTTCAATAACTAACTGCAGTTTTCAGGTTGGGTATGTCATGCACCGAAAAGAGCCCGAGAACGCCCCCATGTGGACAAATACTGTTTTTTCTCCCGCATGCTTAAAACTGCAATCCAAAACCTTCGCCTCTCTATCGCCATCTCTGTTTGAAACATAACATTACAGGTGACCTTGCGTACTTTTCTTTACGTGCGTAAGTCAAACGAAACCAAATCATTACTATACCATTGATTGTATACTACACCATCTATACCATCGTTACTACACCATAATTACCATTGCGAGTCAGGGTAAGTTTAGGTGACCGTTCTGAACACTGATCTGCTATGTACTTGCTCAATAACTGTTTTTGTTTATTTTAAGTTACTGATCGCAGCTTTAATTTATGGAGTTAAGAAGTTTAATTTTAAGAAGTTAAGAAAAAGTTCATTTTTAGCCTTTGTTTCCTATTGTTTTAACTACACCATCATTATCTAATGGCACAAATCTGATATTTGTACAATCTCTCACAACCCCAAAATGACTCTCACTTTAATCGCGCGCACACGATGCATACAGCATAGGCCTACATTTAGTAATATGAAGTGTCCATTTGTGATTCTGTCCTGAGATAACCTCACAAAACCTCATTTTCTCTGTCACACTCCTGGTATTTCACAACTTGCTCTGCCAGGTCTTCACACTGACCAGTTATGCCACCACCAAGCCACAAGTTTAACTGCCAGCAGAGGAGGAGTTTACCAGACACTGCCAGGTTAACACCCATCACACCAGAAATGCCCGGCGTCATATAATGGTTTCAGTAACAGATTGCTAAATAGCTAAACGAGAAAGTTCCCATTAACCATAAATCACTAATCTTGTAATTTAATTCTCTGGATGTTTACAGCAATATATATATATATATATATATATTTTATAGCAATAATACGCCAACACTTTTGCCACGTCACAGCGTACGTCACAAACGGAAGCGGTGACAAAGGAGGTGCGCGGAGTATAAACTACATAAAGTTAGTTCATGTATAAGCTTATTGATGTAGTTAAACTACAGTCTAGTGCTGTCAGACTAACTGTTAACTAACTGCATTTATCGTTGTAACTGACATGTTTCACTCTCGTGAAAAGTAATACAAGCACAATTTACCCAAGCAGATGCCGTTTGCAGTCACCTGCGCTGAATTTGTCACAAAATATGAAGAGGGAAAACTATCACATTTCATCGTCATGAAACCAACATGTATTTGTAATAATAATTATAATAATAATGCAAAACATTGTTTAATGGCTGGTACATGTTTTCAATATTACTCGCCGTTGGCAGGTGTGCCAAGGTGTTGCCTTTGAGTCACTGCGACTTTTGCCATCACGTACTGCGCATGCGCTCCAATGTTCTTAAGCTTATGTTGGTTTATTAAAGACTCACCATTGGCAAAACATTCACATTGGATTTCGCATATAAGACAGATTTTTCTTTCGTTTACAATACACGCAATATGTCTCAACGAGGTAAGCGTATATATTTGGCCATTAGTGTCACTGCCATTCGGATGCGTCACACACAGACCGGAAGAAAGGAATGGGTGTCAGGTTATTTTCCTCCTCAGAAGGTGTTAGTTTACCCTAAATTTTGTGTTTAGGAAAAAACACATGGGCCTGTTGGCTACGTGGCTGCTCTTTTTCTCTATACACAGAAACACTTCATTGGCAGTCTGCCACGACGTTACTGCGCATGCGCTTGCTTTACCCTTTATGTTCGCCTATAAAGGACTAATAAATCGTGAAAACATTTTTTACCAATGTATTTATCGTAATGAATTATGATTTTAATGGGGAGGTTCATCACTGACAATAGCCTTAAGATTTGAAATGTAAATGTATATGACCAGTAGATGGCAGTCAAAAAACATTAAACATATTCTTATGCTGACCTACTTATCGCAGTCCAGACGTACCGGTTTCATTCAACACAAGAGAAAAAAGTAATTATTAAAAACAACCTGAAGCGCAGGCAAGCTCTATTCTAAATAACTGTTGCTTCCTGTCGTGTATTCCTATGATTGACTGCCAATACTTTCCTATTTGTTCTGAGGTCAAATAAGGTAGCGGCATAGAAAGATGTTAGACCGGTTCGTGAAATGTTTCAACCCTGATCTAGTTAATCAATAAAAACATATTTATTTAAAACTGCAGTCCGTATTTCGCCTCTGTGCCCTGATCCAGCCTATTTTACGTATTTTTCATCATGCATGTTGACGACAGATCAAGACAAACTGGCATTTCCCGGATAATAAAATTATAAATCATTATTGTAAACTTACCGCTTGAAATC
>JAZGTJ010000242.1:0-58538 GCA_036877575.1 Botia almorhae
ATCTGTGCACTTTTTTCCGAGTCACAGTTATAGAGTCTCTGTAGATAGTTGCCAAGCCGCCACCCCGCCCAACCGGACGGGGCTTATGCATATAACAGTAGCCAGGTGGAGTGGACTCATTTAGACTGAAATAGTCATTTTGAACTCTGTTCAATTGCAAAAGTAAAAATGCAGTAATATAATTATAAAATAAAAATCAGTAATATACTAAATTGGGCCTTAGTTTATATTTCTATCATGTCACACAAAGAAGCCCCACCCACGATCAAGGCCATTGGTCCAAAATGCTGCCCGCACAGTGGTGGATTAAACACCAAATATGCTCTAGTTGGCTATAATTTTGTCAGTTAGTGAAAATTTTAAAATTTGTCCCATCAGGCCTGTTAAGGGTTTAGTGTTATCCTATTAAACCTAAAATTTTCAAACTGCTCACCTCACTATCTCTGGTCTTTTCATCTGCCCTCATACGAATGTGTATTATTTTAGAACTTCATTACCCTTTTCCAGTGAAACAATCTGACAATTCCTCATTCATTGTGTGTGTGTGTAACAGAGATGTTTATCAAAGTTTTCCAGTTTTCCAGAGTTTTCTTTGGCAGGATACTGTGTGTATCAAGGGAAAATTTTTCAAATGTTTTATTTTGACTGTGGTCAAGCCAAAGTTAGCTGAATTCTTTATAGCAATGTTATTAATTACTCCCTAGATGCCTGTGTTTTAATCTGAATTAAAAATAAGGCATCCTTAAACTTTAAAGACTAAATGCCATCTAACATATCTAGTTACACATTTCTCAACTTATATTATATTGTTATTAAAGTGTACTCAAAATAATTGGATATAAACTGCTGCTTTACATGTGACTGACTGATAAATATACATATGTCAGAATGTGAAAACATATTGTGTTACTAGTGTACTGGGTCGAATATTGTACTTTCTTCAGTCAAAATGAATCTTTTTCTTATATTAAAATATATGATGAGTAAGATAGACCAGTAGCTCTGAAATGGTTGGTTACAGATGGTTCTATTCTGACTGGACCATTGACATTTTTTGCTAATGTAATTTCAAACATAAATGTTATAAATCTAGGGTTTAGGGATAAATTTATCTGTCCTTTATAATATTGTTTATAATATTGTTTATAATGTTTTGACTATTTTTTTGGTTGCTTTTAAAAGCTTGGTAGTTGCAAAAATTGTTATAGTTTCCACAAAAATGTCCCTTTTGCCTGTAATACTTCCCTGCTTGTATTAATCAGAGAGATGACAGAGTAAAACTGACAAATCGTAAACTGACAAACTCAATCTCAAAGTGTATCTTTCTCCAAAGTTATCTGGTCCAAGTTATCAAATATGGTGCAATAACTTTAATCGTGGTTTGAGAGTGTCCTTGTTTCACTTTAGTGCAGTACGCACAGAGAGAATACGAAATTCATATGCAGACTGCTATTTTAGGACAGTTCACCGCAATATTTCACTTGAGATACCAAAAACTCATAGTCAAAGATTCATATCTCTAGGTGGATACATTTCAAACCACAGACCTACTATATAATTTCCCCTTTAATCTTCTGACATTAGCCTTCAGCACGGAGGCCTGTGGGCTTTCCTTGCACACTTGCAAATGAAAAGTCCAGGTGAATGTTCAGCTCTGAATAAAGAGCAATTGTTCTGCTTTTAACCCAAAAGCAGTTTTATTCCTAAACTATAAGACAAGCTTTATCTGTTTCTACTTTTATTCAGAATGTGTCATTTCATCTGCCACAAAAAAGTGCTCCAAGGGAATCAAACCCACCACCTTTGCGTTGCTAGCGCAATGCGCTACCAACTGAGCAACAGGAACACTGTAGCTATGAATGTTTATATACTGTATACATGTATATATAGCATAAACACTTAAGCATTTTTTTAAAGGCCTTTAGGATGGATGACCTGTGGCCAAATGCTTTATCATTAGCAATTTGCGTTGCACTAGACAAACCTCAATAGATTGCTCTTCGAAAGTAACTCATTTCCATTAAAAAAGTTAAAGACCCTGAAGTCATTTATAATTTTTACACTGCTTTCTACCACAGGATTTACCTCATGCATTAAAAAACACATTACTTTAGTCTGAGTTATGAATCTATGAGGAGCCAGTGACTGATTCCAGAACACTAAGTAGCCTTCTCTCTTTTTCACAGGCTGCATTGGGACTAGCAGTTTTAGGAAAACTTGTCTTTCTGTCTCATAGATAATATAAGTGTTTTCTCAGTCTTCTCCTTTGGAACACAGGCTATGATTAAAAATAATACTAGCGTACTGCTTACTGCAGCTTATATAATGTATACTACCTGTTATTTATTAACAGTATGTGTAATAGAGACACAGTAAACACTGGTAATTTGTTAACATTCGTTAACTATCATAGTTAACATGAACTATCAATTATTGATACTTTTTCAGCATTTGTTATTGCAACATTTACCAAAAGTTGTATCTGTTAACATTAGATAACACACAATGAATAAACAATAAACAGTTGTATTTTTATTATCTAAAAGATGATCTTAAATAAATTGTTAATTGTTAGTTCATGTTCGCTAATGCATTAACTAATGTTAATGCATAGAACTTTATTAGGGCAGTTGTGGCCTTGTAATCAGAAGGTTGCTGGTTTGATTCCAGTGCTATAAGGTAGCAGCTTAAGTGCCCTTGAGAAAGGCACCTAACCCCCAATTTCTCTCCAGTGTGTGTTCACTCCTCACCAGTGATGGGTTAAATGCAGAGGTCACATTTTATTTAAATTTTTCTTTATTGTAAAGTGTTACCTAAACATTAGTAGTATGCTATATTGTCCTTTTCACAACATTGCATGTTTAAAACACTTTCACTATGATATTTCGATTAGCATGAGCGATAAGCCACCATTGGCAATCCAACACAGTAAGGCTTTAACAAATTATGCAAGTAAGCATTGATTTGATGCTACAACAACCAATGGGAGTGCAGGAAGTGAACTCTGGTTGTATACGACACATTTTGGTGGATAGTATACATACTATGTACTGCAGAAATAGCATGTGCAGCATGGTAGTAAGCTATTCCGAACACAGCCAAGGAGTTCTGGGTCAAGGAAATGGAAGAGACGAAGGCTGTATATCACACACTCCAGGCAGCAGGCCCAAAGACCCAAGGGGAGCGAGAGAGTGTAACTCTGGACTGGGAAGCAGATTCATAACTCAATGCTTATTTAAACCAAATCTTCGATCTACACACGGAAGCAGCTACACAGAGAATTTATCTCAGCATTAAAAGAGAGGACCATCTTAAAATGTCTGAGGTTTATAGAAAAGAAAGTACCACTGTAAGTCAAAGAAATAAAACTTACAGATAGAGGGTTATTTAAAAATATTATAAGTTAGTTAACTGTTTGACTACATAGCACCTGTATGTTTCATGGTTTCTCCTTTTTTGCTGCTGTCCCATAATACAGCAAACAGACTGAATGTGGCACCGGAATGGCACAGTGTTGATATGCATGCAGTTTATGTTTATCTAAACACAGATTAAATTATGAGTACCCCAATCCAAAATAAGCCTCTGTATGGGGCTTTGGTAATGTGGTATTTAGATATGTGGTACAGCACTCCATAATTTTGTGGTCATCACTTTGTCACTGAATCTACCACAACGCTTTCACAAGCCAAAGTACTGTGACACAAACTTACCCTTGAAAAATATGAACTAGTATTTGACTGCTGTGACATGATTACATGTTATACAGATGACTAGAATTACGTACTATAGATGCCAAAGACACATTAACATGAATGACATGTTATACCGATGACATAAATGAAATGTTACATAAATGACATGAAGACACTGTACTTCATTGACATAAATTATGTTGGATTATACAAATTACATGTTATACAGATAAGGTCAATAACATGTTTTACAGATGACATTATACAAACAACATAAAAGCATTATACAGATGACATGAATTATGGCATTCATGTCAAATAACATTAATGTCAAATAACATTATAATGTTATAAATGTCATGTCATAAAGATAATCATTAATGTTCACCTCATAGCAGCTGTTTAGAGATGCCAGTGAGTGCCTTTACATGCCCAACCACACTCCTGTTACACTTATAAGTCAACAATGAGTACAGTCATGCAAACGCCTCACATTGTTTTTCTATTAAAAAAAGGTTGCAGTTCACGCAAAACTCGACTGACACAACTAGAATTCTGCCTGTTACTCTGATTTGCATGTAAACACCTTTACTGCCTGTGTAAATACAATCAATGTTGAATTTCAGGTTGTAGTTTGTTTAAAATGGAAATGAAGTTGACTGGGCTTGCATGATTAAAATGTTATACCAATGATGTATGACAATCAGCTAAATTGGTAAAAACTAAAGTGTTTGCAGTAGGTCTGCTGGTAATGATGTTTGTGCTGCAGTACTTCCTCTACACGTCAAACATCTTGTGAACCTGTAAATCTGATTGGCATCTTACAGAAAAGACAAAGTATGATAAGACCATCTGTGAAGGAAAGCAGAACTGCTTACAGTCAGACATGATGCTATCATGCTAAGATGCCTGTCCTACTTTTATGACATATCCCTTTGACATAAACCTTTAGACATAGCCACACGCAATTTTCACAGCAGTTTCATATCATACTTAAGTCCACATTCAGTCCACACTGTGCACCCGAGTTCTGAATTCACCAAACATGTGAACCAAACTCAGATTTCAACCAGACCCCATCCATATCAATAGCTGTAGTGTGAAAGTGCCCTACGTGTACTTGATTGTAGACCCACAAATTGTGGACTTTTTGTTATTACATACCATTTTAAAACACTGAAATCACTGTGGGGTTTTCTTCAACACAATCTTATGTTACACAGTTTCTGTTAGATATTGTTGGGCTTCTGTCCTCCCTCCCTCCTCCTCCAAAACCACAATTTCCTATTTTCTGTTTCTTCCTCTCACTCTCTCTTTCTTTATAAATCACTACATTGTCTTATTGTTTGCTTCTTTGTTCTTCTGCTTTACTCTAGGAAGTCTGTGTTGGTTCCTGCAAAACAAACTCATGTTCGCAGACACACCTTATCTGCCCTTTTATCTCCTCAATCTATTTCCTGAGCAGAGGATAAGGGCTTTCTATCACCTGCTCTGTTTGCATTCAGTTGAGTTTGTTTATGAATGAAGAGAGCAGATGAAGGCAGGTCTGAAACGATCTTGTTTTGAACACTTGAACTCCTCTGCTCAAGAGTGGCTTACAAGCAACATGTTCATATGAGTGGTAACATAATTGCTTACAGCTTTTTTTATTTTTTTAGCACCGCGGATATTCACAGTGGAGGTCAGCCTTCAGTTCTAAACTGGATAAAGGAGATTTTTTTATACATGTTTTATTTAATGGATGAGGTTTAGGATCAGGCAGGTCCTCAGGGATGTGGGCATTGTCTCACTTTTTCTCTCACATTGAATTTTCCTGGTATATGATGGAATATGGGTCCAGGGGCAATGGAAATGTAGGGGATTACTTTCCATTGATGTACATGATAGCCTTTATTCATATAGTGGTATGTGATTTTGATAAGGTCAGATGAGGGACCAGGTGAATGAGGGCTGTTCTATATGACTGTGGATCCTGTTTGTTTGTGTTAAATACGTCCTAGGTTTTCCTAGGCAATCGTGGTCATTATAAGTGCAAAGGCCGTTTCAGAGAAATTGGCGCTGTTTTTTTGGTGATATTCTAAAAATAGTCACATTTATTGTTTTCAGATTATACAATAGCAGATCAGATCAGTAAAAAAGTGGTGGACAGCATGCAAAAATATCAGCTTTCAATGTTTTATCCAATACTAAGAAGTATTAATTAAAATGTTTTCATTTACAAATGGACTATTACTCACTGATATATAACCCAATAATTAAATATTGCGTATATTTTTATGCATTTATATTTAACCAAATTAGTCATTTAGCAGCACTTTTAGACTCTAGTGGCACCATCAATGACTGTACTTGTCAAAACAAAGTATTTGCTTTCAATGTGAAAGATTCATTGTTTAATAGGGTTTTTCCCCTTCATTATAATTTTGATAAGTATACCCTCCATTGTCTTCTACAACAATGCACAAAAGACTGCATTTGATCTAAGCACAGTGTGCCCTGCACCCTTGCCCCACAGCGGCTGGTCCTTTGAGGCCTGGGTTTCTTTTTCCATTGGTTTGGCAGGGCAGGCTTGATGGTTGTGTAGAGGGGCAGGGAGGGGGTCTAGGACTGGGTGAAAAGTAGCAGCAGTCTTTGGGACAATTACAAGAGAAACAGCCGACAGCTCCTGTGTTTCATATTTCCCCCACCCCCAAACTGCTGCCGGTCTGTCTCTGCTGGCCTGCAGTGAAAGGCTGCTTTGTGTTCTCACACCTCACATAATGAACTGGAGTATTATGGACCCGGTCTGAGGTGTCCACACTTACAATATAGCACACAAGATGTCAATTAACGCTGTGAGACAAGCTTTCATTCATCCTTTATTTGTTTTATTTATTTTCATTGGAAGCAATTATTTCTGACATGCCGTTTCATGGGCGTGATTTGTAAACTAAAGCCATATGCTGTGTTGTGATTGGCTGTTGACAGGACCGGTCGATCTGTCCTCAGGGACCTGGATTGTGTCACATCATCTTTGGTCGTGAAATTGGCATGTTATTGTTCTGTGCAGACTCAAAGTTTAGTAGCTGTGTCCTGCTGCATAAGTTAGAAACAACTTAATCTTACTCTTCCTGTGGAACAAATCTATGGTCTAGAGACACATTTAAGTTAAAATGAAACATGCTAATAAGAGAAGTTCAATTGGGTTAAGTACAGGCACAACAGTTTTTACCATAAATTCTGTGAGCTATAAATTAGTTTATCCTTGCTAACTAACATTATCAAGAGTATGAAACCATAGTGAGAAACAGTAACATGCAACAAATGAAAATTATATTATATTTACGCATTTGGCAGACGCTTTTATCCAAAGTGACTTACCATTTTAAGTTAAACATTTTAAGTTACCATTCAAGTTAAACATTTTATCAGTATGTGTGCTCCCCAATATTCGAACCCACAACCTTTGCACTAGTAATGTAATGCTCTACCAACTGAGCTACAGGAACAAACATATCGTAATCTTGCTACCCTTTTAACTCACTATGAGACATTCTGAGAAACATACTTGTCAATTATTTCCATACAATTATTATAAATGGGGACTGAAGAATTTAAGTTCCAAAGCATAAAAGCACAACCAAATTATCATACATAATTTAATAGTTAAATATTTTTAAATATGTTTATTTTTTATAAAGGATCTAAAATAATGGTTAAACAACTAACTACCATTTTTTTAATGAGGCCAGTCTGAGTTTAGCTAATACGGTTTTAAAGTAGCTTCTCAAACACTGCCCTGTAGAATGTGGTATATTATTTGGGAAGCTATGGTTATGTGAGTGGTTATGTACGAGTACTCTTGGAATAAAGCAGTCATGCAAACATGTCTCAAGCAGTTAATTGTCCATTACCTCCCTAATTTCACTGTATCAGGGTGCTGTCTCTCACTGTCCTGTTTATACTCACTGTGTCTCTGTAATCTAATCCAGTTATCTTTGCAGATAATGTATCATTCACTGACCTGGTGGTGGTGCTTGTCAAACATGTCTTATCCAGGGCTGCTCTCATTCTGTTGCTGTTTCTTGATTTGTTCCTCTTTCTTTCTAACTGAATGGATTTGTGGGTAAAAACACACATCACAATTCACTCACGTGATGCTGAATAGTATGAGGAAGAAGTGTGTCTGTTCTTATCACTCGTGTAAACACAAAAATAGTGAAATCAAGCAACTTAAATTGTTATTTGTATATCAGATACAGAACTGCAAAATTAACTTGAATCCCTAAGAAATGGTGGTGGTGAATGGTATTTGTCTATGCACTTCTGTCTGCTATTTTCCAGGACAAGCATATACTTCTATCCAAACTCATGACATTGGCTGAACCAGATGTTAACATTTTTGAACCACTCAAACAAACAGAACAATGTTTCAAAAGTGTCACAGATTCACAGCGTTTACATATCAGGAAGTCAACCGACAAATGACAGTTTTCTCTGCATACTGCACTGGGCCAGGAGAAAATATTTTACCTCTGAACAAAATTTAAACACATCATCTTTAAAGTTTCTCCATGTCTGTCATTGTTTACTGTTGAGTTCTTAAAAGCAGGACGTCATGCACAAGATAACAGAATGTCACCTCAACAGAATAATGACATGCTCTGCGGAGTATCCCAAAGACACGCTCTCAGTCTACCATCAAGTCTTCTGGCTTGTAACTTGTGTCATGTTTCCAGATCGTACCTGGTTTAAGAGAAGCTGCTGTCAGCCTGGCACCAGACAGCCTTATATAAACATCCCCACCTGGCACCCAGCAGTGAATATGAGTCGTGAAGTCTGCCCCGCTTTCCAAACACACATCACAGACAAGTAGAGGCAAACCATGGAGCACTAAAAAGGTGCCACATAACTGCTAGTGCTCAACAGTCTTGAAGAAGCTACTTTGAAACTGTAGCTTCCCAAGCTACATGCCACTCATCATTTCAAGCAGATCAACTGCAGTTTAATATGTAGTTAACCACGATGTACAAGTCACTACCAAGAATAGCTGCATTAAACATTGACGTATTAAAAATCTGAGTATTTATCTGGTGCAAAAACAGCGAGGATCTTAGTTGTAAGTTGTAATAATTAACTATGTTTAACAAATTAGACCTACAACTTATAAAACTAGAAACATACTACTTCAAATAAAAAGTCTACAATATGACAAAATAAAAAGTTGAGTAGCAAGTTACTAGAAAACCTATTATTACCTGTTATTGTCATGCTAAGGGAAAATATAGTTAAGTTAGTATTTTTGTTATTTTTTGGTTAGTTTTTTTATACTTGCAAGAGAACAAGGAACAACAGTGTCTCGTTTGCCCCTACCACCATATGCCAAAAATTATCGTACAGGTTTGCCTTTGTATCCATTTTTAACACGCAAGAAAAGAATCAAGTCTTTATTCAAGCTGGAGTTCCACTGTTTACTCTTCTGCCTTCAGGGCCAAAGGGACAGAAAAAGAACGAAATAAATTCTGCTGGTTTGAGTAAATGGAGAGAAAGGTAGAGCTACTGTAAAGTATATAGGGAAGAAAAAGGGGTGGGGGATAGAAAGAAAGGAGCCCTTTGAGTGACAGTAATTTAGAAACCTGTGCTTTTTATGAGTTTCCTGCTCTTAGCAAAACATGGGGGGAGCTGATTCAAAGTGCTCTTTTTGCTCAGGACTCTTGTGACAGAACACGCTCTGCATCTTTGGGTGTGTGTTTGAATTCTTGGGAATTCTGTGTTGTTTGTGTTCTGTGAGTTTTGTATGTATTTGTATATATGCGTTTGTCTGCAGTTTGGTGTTGAGGATGTGTGTATACTTTTTATGTTGCAAGCAATACTAAATTCAAAATTCACAGCAATTCAATTTGTATCCAATTTCACTTATGATTTTTGTCTACAAAACAATAAAATGTTAAAAAAAGATTTTAAAGGTGGGACCAAAGCCATATCTGAGGACCAGAATATCAAGATTTGGAGAAGGGCTCTTTTTACCTGGGCCAATGAGCAACCACTTAAACCTAAACCCTCAACGTCTTGGAAACCACCCACAACAATGTAAATTGGTTTATTCAAATAACACATTAAAACTGTAGATTATTTTCAACCAGTTCTAAACTAAATTTACGTTGACTTTAAATTTTAAATGTTTGTAAATGTTTTTTATAAGTAAAAGACAACTTCACATTGTTGTGTAATCTTTCAATGGGAAAGGTGAACTTATTTCACTTCCGTCACTATCCGTGATGAAGGGCACAAGCTCTTGACAAATGAAATTTGCACAATATACAATACATAATGGAAACAGGTTGATTTAAAGGTAGAGATGGGGAGGTGAATGCATGCATAATTATAAAAGGCTGAAGAAACCTGCAGTTTATATCCCCTTGTATTGTGATTCACAGCATAAGATAAACATTAAGGTGTTTGGATAATGTGATATATAACAGTAAAATGTCTAATTTTCATAATATACAATACATCTCTGTTATATCTCTTGTGACCTTGGCGACAACTATCAGTTTCCAGCCACAAATCACTGTTCTATTTTTTTAAATAAAAAGACATTTCTCTATTTTATGTAAAATAAGAAGGAAGTAAATGGTTTAGTTTAGTGGTTTTCTACAATGCTCTTAGCTGAATAAAACAACATACTCTAACTCCAAGGCTAACAGCTCCTCTGGTCTCGGGAACATTGTGTTAAAGGCGTAAGAATGACTAACGAGATACTACGACATTCCAGCTCTTTACATGTTCTGAAGGAAATGCTAAAACTTTAGTTTACTAAAGTTACTAAACTAAAAACCTTTAACTTTAGGTTTTTAGTTTATTGCAATGCTTACATATGCATGCAAGAACATAGATAGGATGTTCTGGGTTGTTGCTTGATTTGGGTAACATTTTCAATGTAAGGCTACAAGATTTTTTCCACATTCTATTGCACATATGTAATGAATATGACACGTATTTATGTAAACTTTAGTATCTAACTAACAAATATGCATACATTAGATTGTATATGTCTCAAACCAAGTTTATGTCTCAAACCAAAAGTGCAACACTGTCAAGCTGTTTTGTTATCCAAAACACAAATTCAAAGTACTATTTTAATAAATTACCAAAACACTGGGTTTACTTAGAAAACACTTTAACTTTGACAGGGAGCATGATCTACGCACACTAAACCAAACCATAGACATGATAAGACACAAAAACGGGCTATATGTACAAGGCAGAACAAAAGATAATTAAAATAGACACAGGTGAAACTGATTGGTAACCAAGGTAACAAATGAGGGAGTAGTTAGGGTAGCAATTATATGAAAAGGGAAAACAATGGACAATGGAAACCAATTAAAAGTCTATGAAACGGAACAAACCTATAATTTAAAAGGAAATTTATACAGTGTAGTGATATATCAGATTTCTGTATGGGGCCAATTGCAAACCTCAGCTATTAGCTAGAGAGAAACTTTTAACCTTTTAGAGTGAATGTCATTGAAGCCCTGACCTTAAAATCTGACTGATAAAAATTTTGTTCCAGAAAAAAAGATGTTTGTCCATGTCCTGCTTGGTGAAATCACAGCCTAAAATATAATTTCTTGCCTTAGCAAACACCACTAGTAAGCAGCCACAATGCAGAAAAAGTCCAACTGCCGCTTGTAACAAAGAATCTTTTAGCCAAAACACCATGTGACAAGCATTACATACGGCCATGAAGCGTCTGGGTCAGTGTTTAATATAGTTATGGCCACCAAGCTGGATCCTGTACTGACAGCATAAAGAGCACTTTAACTGTGGCACCTCTCCTGGCCTGTGATGCAGGTCAGCAGCAACTCTCTGCATATGTCTAAGGGCCCGTTTGTCATCCAGTAACTGAGCTAAGAGCCTCTTCAGTGGGCTCCGTCCTGTGATGTCTACCCCCGGGCCACCTGACTCTACCATCCATCCACACATTATTAATAGGACTTGCCTGGCTCGACAGAACTGCTAACAATCCACAAGAGGGTGGGGTGTGTGTGTGCGTGTGGGATAGCGAGACTTCATGGAGGGGTCTTACATGGAGTGCTGGGGTACATTATGGATAGACAGTCATGGATATGTGTGTTTGGAATGGGTCACTTATTCTGATCATTCTTTAAAGATAGACATTATTGCACCACTTGTTTCCTCCAGTCATCCCAAGACGAGACTTGCTTGACAGACACAACATTATATTGTCTACACAGGTTTACCCATAGGCAAGAGAAAACAAATTGGTCACCCTTTATATTAGGTGTCTTTAAATACTGTGTACTTACATAAGAATAAAGGATGTGATACATTGTACTTACTGTGTTGTTCTGGGTAGTTTTAGGGTAAAGGGTAGGTTTAGGGTTAAGGCTATTGGGTGAAGAGTGCAATTGAACGAAAACATTTTAAATATAAGTACAATTTCACTTTTTTGCAAGTTTTTCTTATGTAAGCACATTGTAAGTACATAGTTAAAGATAGCTAATATAAAGTAGGACCCACAAATCATTTTAGTATCTCAGTTGTTTTTCTAAAACAACAGTGAGTTTAATTAGGGAGTGATGGATAGTGTGGCTTTTAAAGAGTTTTAAAAAAACTAAAGCATTTTAGAAGAGATCTCAAAAATTTCCCAAACTGTTCTCAGATTTGCCAAGATACCACAGTTTGCAATCAGAACAAAAGATATGTACATTAACTCACAAAACTTTTCCATGACCACATCATCTAAGCTGTTATCCACATTAATTTTAAGCTTTATATTTTAACTTGATAAAAAAAACTTATTTCTTCAAAATTTCAAGAGAAACATCTAAGACAATGTCAATACTAAAATGAAACAACTTAAACCAACAAAATGAAATTCCTTGAACCAACTTAAGCTACTGTATGAAAGAGCAACTGTAGAGTAACCATGTGAATTCATAAGTCAAGTGTGCAGTTTCTGTGTTACTAGCATTACCAAATGGAACTGAAAAAATAATTGTGCTCAGATAAGTTTTCCAAACACTCCCTGTGTTCCATTGTGTGTACCAACAGAAAACCTCTGACTCAAACTCCTATCATTGGTTGATTCAATGTGGCACATTTTTGATAGCATCTCAGAACCACAATGTTTACACTGAACCTATGAATGAAGTATAGGTATCTGCATATTATGTATTTGAAAAAACTGCACACACAACACCTCAAAAAAACAACAAAGCAGGAATAGAGTTAGTTGTATGTGCATATACAGACCAAATGACATTGACCAGAAAGAGTGTGTCCACTTGTTTTCTCATGTCTGCAGCTATTTCTGTCATATTTATAGCTGGTTTGTGTGTGACAGTGTTGGGCAATTGAAATGTAGGGTGAGTGTGTGTGATAGACAAAATACAGATAGCACATAGCAGATTGTCTGTCTATGTCTTTCTCTCTCTCCAGTGCGTGTGTGTGTGTCTTGCACCAGCTGTTGATGGCTGTTAGGAGGGCAGGGATGAACAGCATGTGTTAACTGAGCTGATTGGATCATTATTCATGTGGCCCCTGACAGGCGACCTGATGATTTATGCTGTAGTCTCAGCACTGAGATAAGCCCCCTCTAATACGAAACGCTGATCAAAGGAGCTGACGGAAAGATGAGAAATACATGAATAGCAAAGAGAGAGAGAACATGATGGCGACTTGCTGTTTTCCACTACTGTCAGAGGCGGTATCAGTCGACACATTAATAGCATATATATCAACGTGTCTGTTACATCACCATTGCAGTCATTTAGGTCATTAATGCATCTGATTATTAGTGGTGCTCACTAAGAGAAGCACCACTGTAGAGTTTCGATACCTGGATACCTCAAATCAAACAGGGGCAAAAATTCTATACACTTACATTTAAAGATGGACTATTTATATCTATAGGGTTCTATAATCACAATACCACAGAGACTTTGGGTGAAATCTTTTAACTTGGACCAGTAAGCAATCACCCTTTATACGCTAGCAACCACATAGCATTGCATTAGCACCATAGGATCTGCATGGCAATGCTCTGTCAATAACCCAAAACACCCTAGAGTTTTAGAGTTCAATCTAAGTACATAATACAATACAGATATAATACAGTATAGTCAAATTTTGACAATAATCTTTACATTTATTGTGATTTCTTTTATCATACATTTTTAATCATTTGAGTTTCTCATTTCAAATTCACTTTATTTAAACAGTTTAAACAGTTTACTAAACTTACAGTAAATAGCTGTATATTATACTGCAATCCTGTTAGCAAACACAAACAAACAGCAGGGAGATCTGGCTCAGGGAATGCTGGGATATCTTTTACTCAACCTCATACTTGCAGACATGACCCAGTAGTCAAATCTAAACCTGCAGAATAAATAACACTAATATGGTCACTATGCCATATCAAAATCAGAGCTATGTTAGGAATGGCACACTGCTTACTAAATACTGCAGAGTATATTTTGCATGCTGCCAACTATTTTTAAAAAATAGTATATGTCAAATGTCATGTAGTATGCACTGACTGCACTAAGTGTGCATGCTTCACTCAGTGAGTGGCAGCCAGTTATCTCTGAAATTTATGTTTCTAATTCAGCTTTGTATAAATATGTCAACTCTTTCCAGTCCTGTAAAAATGTAATTATGAAAACTAAAATTATAATGAATAATAAATATAATTATAATTATAACATTTTGGGCAATATTACTTTTATAATCATGTAAAACTTACCATTTATAGACATCCTATATGCACACATACACACACATACTTGTTTCGATGCCTTATGGGGACTTTCCATAGACATAAAGACTTTTATGCTGTACATACTGTATTATTCTATACCCTAATCCTCACCCTAGCCCTAAACCTAACCTTCACAGAAACCTTTCTGCTTTTTTACATTTTAAAAAAAGCATCGTTTAGTATGTTTCATAATCCCCTTCATGGGGACTGCTGGCTTGTCCCCACAATGTAGGTATGTGTGACTTTTACCATCCTTGTGGGGACATGTGGTCCCCACAGTGGTAGAAAAACATGTACACACACACATACACACATATCCAGCAACAGCAGTAGTGTAGCACTAGTACAGCCCCCACTGGGAGGTTAAAATTAGTTGTGTGTTTGCCCAGAAAGTTCAGCTTTCTAAAACAATAAGGTGAAGGCTAACTGCAGTAAACACTTGCTCACTCTCTTGTTTTTTTTTAATTCATTGCCTTTGGCTGTTTCTCCTGAAATCTGCGGGTCTCAGTTCAGTATTAAAAGCATGTTTAAAGGACTTTTCCTTTAAGATTTGCAGCACTCTCAGTAGCATTCCATAAATATTTTTTGACATTCTTCGATCTGTGTGTTTTCTTGTGTGTATACGAACAGATTGGGGTAAGTATATAAATTCATCCCCACTGACTTCACTAACTTCCCTGTTCTCCATTTATTTTTTTCAATCCCTTCAAAATATTTGCTTTTCTTGGCATCACACATTCTGAACATATTTTTACCAAAGCAGAACTGTGTGCAGTTTTTCCTTGCAGGTCTTGCAGTGACACAGACCTGCTTTCAAAGGCAGATTTGAGGGGAAAGACCTGCGGATCATCATTTTCCTGTTTACCTTTCACAGAAGCTGTAAGACTATTGTCCTTATATGTGAGGAGTAGAGAGGGTGGAAAACTATATTTATCACTTTCTTTCTCTTCTTCCCCAAAATACACGTCAAAGAAGAAACTGATTGCTTATCAGCACACCACTCTAGAGAGTGACGGAAGCTGTGCAAACACTCTGATGATGAGGAACAAACTTTCCCTGTCACTGATCTGAGGATAGCCCTGGTTTTCTTCTAATTACTCTAAAGGAATGTCTAGACTATAAGGGTTCATTTTGTTAAGGTGCTGAACAATTTAAGTGCTCTTCAGAACAACTTGTTAAATGGGTTGCAAACCTATATTTGTAAACATTCTGTTTGTTTCAAATCATGTATGCCAAAAGATGTATGTATACCTCCATTGTTTGCACAAATGAGTAGTCTCACCTCAGACTGACCCTATTGGTTAAGCCAGACACATGTTCAAAACAAAACAGACAGAGCCACAAAATTTGCAACATTTGTTAAAGTCAAACTGAAAATTACTTTATTAAAATTATTTCTGCTCATTTCACTGTAAAAGAAAATATTTCAACATAAAAATAATGCATAATTTGCTCATTACATCATTAACCTACATAAAGTTAATAACTTTAAAAAATTAAAAAAATAAGGAGATAAGGATTTAGAAGGTCAAATCTATAGTTAAGCCCATTACCACAACAGGAGTAAGCAGTGTAGAAAATGAACAGATGAATACAGTAGTTAGGTATGTGTTAACAAGAGGAGGGTCAAGACTAAATTCCTAAAGTATAGAAAAGATCATTTGTAGTAGGTTAATCATGGACTTGTTGAAAAAGAATCATTAGTTAAGAACTGGTGCTGTGTAAATCACAACAAAATGATTGTTGTTTCTGCATCGCTAATGCTCAGCCAGTTTCAAAGTAAATATATCCCACAATCCTTTCCTCTAGCTCTCTGCCACCAGTTCTGGAAGAAAACTTCCTTGACATGTACCTGGAAACATGTCACAGCAACCAGACTACACACTTTATACTGCAGGACTGTGTGACTTGAGCAGGCTAGGGGCAATTACATAACGCAAGCAGAAACAGTATTAGTATTGTGCTTTGTAAGCGTGTGTGTGTGTTGATTCCAGATGTGAGAGAGACGCTCTCCTGTTACACTCAGTGTTAATCAACGCAATCCATCAGGTTCTGCCACACACACACACTCCTCAATGTGTTTACTGTGAGTGTGTGACAGAAAGCCAGATATATAACCATATGGGTGAGGATGCAATTACAAAGACACCTCCACTGTATTAGTGTGTATACATGACACACAGGCAAATGTGAAATCAAATCCCTGTTTTTCTGCGAACAAAATGAAACCATAGCTGTGTCAAATATGAATACTGCCTTTTATTTAATAGGTTTGATGGAAGAGCTTGCATTTTGCTGTGACAAAGTCTTATTTGTTGGTACATGTGTTAATAATGTCTCTATTGTGACAGTGTAAAGAGCCATGTATGGGTGAATCATATTTTACCCTAATATCAAAAGATAAGAGTAACAAACTGTATTTCATTTGTATGAAGACAATGAAACCTGTTGCAGGAAAATTATTTGCATAAAATTTGTTTGCATGTACCACTTGATTTGAAATGTTATTTATGCAAAATTATTTATGACACTGGTGTATTTATTAAGTATTTATGCATCAATATATGTTGGACTGCTTATCCCTTTTTTTCTTTCAGGTAAAATATGAACAAAACTATCTTGACACTTAGCAAGATTATAATAATATTAGCAACATGTTTGCATTTCGAAGTACTTGCTAAACAAGGTTGTCCCCTCTAAAATGAGACCGCCTATGGTTCACTACACACAGTGTGGTCTGTGTCTTTTAAAATATTACTATGAACTCATTCTCAATTTCATTCAACTTTGTTTTAAGGAGCTTTGAGATATAATCAGTTTCCTCTTTTCTGTTTAATGTTCCATCATCTAATACACAACTGAATTTGGCTGCCTGTGTGTAATAACCTAATCCCACCATTAATTTCAGGCCTCAGCTACAAAGGAATTAAAACCGGAGTATAATGAACTACTCTTTGATTTCCACTTAGGCCACATTGACGCTGCAAATGAATGTGGCTCAAATGTGATTTTTTTCCTTTACATGTGACATACATTTGTTGACAGTGAAAACAGTAAACTCACATTGTTTGTGATTTAAAATTAAATATACACTGACATTTTCAGGTGAATTAGAAATTCTGCAAATGTAAACAGTCACATGAACAAAAATGTGATGTTCCACCAAACTTAAGAAATATAGGTGATTGAGTCAAAGCCACATTTCAAATGTCATTATAAGCCATTTCCAAACTGTTGTACCTGGAACTACCGTTCCACTTACACACCTTCGCACCATTCACTGCACAAGCATGAGCAAACATCGTAATAAAACATTTCATAATTACATTCATACACTTCTAACCCTAAACTGACAGCACAGTGGAGCCGATTTCTGGGGTTGTTCCAGCTTTGTAGGATTTCCTGCAAGGTCATTAACTGCTTTCTTGTTTTTCAGTTTGGTGGTGGTGTGTGTCTCAAGCGTACAGTAGTTGGTATTCTCAATGCAATAGAAAGGCATTGAGTGCTCATATTTATCTCCCCACTCCTAATTCCAGTGGATGGCATTGTCTCCATACCCCTCTTATCCTGGGTCAGACCTTACTCCTTTTATACATAGATATCTTACTCTGCCACATGTCAGACAGTCTGACACACACTCCTTACATCAACACCACCCTTGATGGTCACACAGTCCCCACAGGCAGCACCAGGCCTTGTTATTTCCATTGTATTTTAAAAAGAACCACTCCACACAGAGGGAATTACACTTACATTATGTCAGCATTCAGAGTGAGAGCTCATAATAATCTCTCTCTATTCACATACAACGCAAACAAGTAAAGTAATTGTCGATGATGCAAATCTGTTGACTTCCAATCACTGAATTTGCAGACAACTGTGGCTTAGTCACAGGACATGGTGACTATTTGATAAATAATGACATGGTGACTATTTGACAGATAAAGTGCTCAGATAAAGTGCTCTGAGTCCCATTAGCCTGAGTGCGAGAGATACTACAATGGCAAAGCTACCCTAACAGGATATGATGTCATGACATCACGTCGCTTAAATTTGGTTGGGTGAGTTCTAATTAAGGTTCCCATCTGTCGCCCACAATTTTTAAAGTAAGTTTTTAGGCATGTCACCCTACCTCTCAGTCAGACGAGTCCTGCAGAATTTGCTTGTGACTATAACACCCAGACTGTGAATTTAAAGGCCTGTTTTTTAAAGCAACATTCTATGTCAGTCAATGCTGAGGTATATCTGAGAGGTCAGATAAGATTAAAAGGGTGGTCATGTTTCTAATAGGTTTGCACACAAAACACAAAGTCCCCTTACCTAATACAACTCTCGTATCAGTCCTTGGAAGATTTCATACACATGGAAAGGGTATGGCACCCCAAAACTCTACACTCTTAAATTCTCAGTCACACTCTTAAATTCTCGATCTTTCACATTTCAAAATAGCATGTTTTGAGCTGTTAAATGGATGTCCATTCACCTGAAAGTGGACTGGACTGGGGTCTGACGTGCAAATGCAGAGGGTGATAAAAATCGCTCTCTTTGGTATGTATTTCCTTCACAGTTGGAGGGCTATCAGACTCAGTCTGTGCTCTTTCAGGCTAAGTGAGGCTTACTATGCCAATTCCAAATCTGATAAGTACTCACAATCTAACACCATGGGTGAAAAGGTTTAAATGCCCACTTTAACCACATCAAACAGAGGGAATTTTTAATCTGCCTTCTTTATTGTTACCAAATGTTTTGGATTAAGAACTGAGTCCGGTCTATGATGAATTTGTTGTGGAATAAAAGGGCTGAATGAAAGTAAGATTTTAAACATTTGTCCTGCGTGTTCTGATAGTATAACAAGTTCTGCTATTTTTCTGTTACATATTACACTGACAAATGAAGAAGTCTGTAGACTGTAAACAGTATTTGGACACCTCATTAAAAGTTCTATGAATGTCATTTTATTAGACAACAAAATATCAAACAAGTGGCAGCTATTAAAAAGCTTATGCACACTTTATCAAGCATGTTTTTGGTAGTGTTGTACATTGTATTGCCACTAGATGGTAACAATTATCTTTTTCTTTCACAAAAATCTTCTATTAAAGGGATGTCGTATTGTCAGTATAAAGGATGAAGTTTAATGAAGGACAAAGTTAAATGAAATGTGTGACAGATTAATTGTTTTCAGAATTAAAGTTTCTGGTCTGGGCTTTGTTTTTCTTTCATTACATTTGGAATGAACTTTCCCTGAGTGTAATATCCTGAGGTGTTAAGTGTCATACTAGCTTTTTTAATGAATTCCATTGCACAGTAACTTTCTACTTGTGCCATTGATTTTATAGGTTTTATTACCAGTGCCATGGGACATACAGCTTTGGCTGTTTATGATTTTACAACTAAATCTGTGGCTAAAATGGCCTATGCAAGGATTTACATTCTTTATATAAATTTGCAAAGAATGCAAAATGATGACTTAATATCTACTCAAACAAACCAGTCTGTAGTTTGCATTAGTTTTTATATGAAAGCTATGCAAGAAATTACAACATATTCTAAAGTTCACATCAAATTATTGTAGCCACTACTTTATTACACTCATGATGTATTCATCACCAGTGTCATAAAATAAAGTTTTGAAATATTCATAGACTGTTTAAATGAGATTAATGCATTACAATTAACAGTATAAACATTAATTATGTATTTCTTTAATAATTATTGACAGTTTCGGACCACCGTTTTTAAACTAAATATATATTCCTGTGTTTAATGTTTCCCTTTCTAAGGTCACTCGTTAACACTGCAGTTTCTTAAATTACGGTCATAAAGGCAAACAGAAGTGTTTTACTTTTCGGCCGTGTATAGGCGGAGTCATATTAAACGTAATGTATTTATAGTTGTAAGCAGGCGGGGTCCATTTATTCGCTCTACAGTAGTGAGTGGGCGGAGGCAGACACGTACGTCACGAACGTCCCGCCCCTGTATTAGAGGGCATTGAGAGAGGAGGAGAGCGAAAGTTCAGTGAGCGCCAGTAGAGATGATAAGAGAGCACAGAAAACACTCTGCGTGTTTCTTACGGACTATATGCTTCTCGCAAGTTTGGAAATAAGCGGAGACAGGTACAAATGTTGTTTCTCGTATTGAACGTCTCCTGTTGCCGTTATGTTTGCTAATGCGGTACTTGCTGAAGTCATAAACTACTTTCATAATTGTGCACGCGCGCTTTTCATAGAAATTTATGACGAGCCTGGACGCTGAGCATCATTATATCACATGAAGACTTTGTTTGAAAACGGATGTTTTTCAGATAAATTTCATATAAAGGGATATCCATTTTTAGCGTTTTAATTGGATGACAAACGAAACATAAATTGAAACACTGTGAATCCAAGCAGTGTCTTTGGAACTACACAATCATCTCTAACTCATTTTCTTTCCAAATATATCATCTCTTCAGACTGTATATGCCAGGAAGGTTTGCTTGCCTTACCTTATTTAAAAAGACTGACTGATAATCCAGCATGGGAAGCTCACCTCTTAAAATTGTGATTTCTCTATGGTGTCAGCTGGTTGTTGCTGCTTACAGCCTGGAAATCAGCTCTTATGACCTGGAGAGAGAGAGACCTGCTAAATGTGAGCCTATTGCCATCCCCATGTGCCAGGGCATTGGGTACAACCTCACACGGATGCCCAACTTTATGGACCATGATAGTCAGAGGGAAGCAGCAATAAAACTGAATGAATTTGCCCCTCTGGTGGAATATGGTTGTGATGTACATTTGAGATTTTTCCTCTGCTCCCTATATGCTCCCATGTGCACAGACCAAGTGTCCACATCCATTCCTGCCTGTCGTCCAATGTGTGAACAGGCACGGCAGAAGTGTTCACCCATAATGGAGAAGTTTAATTATGCCTGGCCAGATTCTTTGGATTGTTCTAAACTGCCCACAAGAAATGACCCCAATGCATTGTGTATGGAAGCTCCGGAAAATGATACCAAAACAGAGACCAAGAAAGGAGAAGGTATGTTGCCCGTGCCACCCAGACCCAGGCAGCCTGGTGCTGGAAACGGACGCTCTGGAGGTAGTGTGGGAGTTTGTGAGAACCCGGAAAAGTTCCAGTATGTGGAAAAAAGTGAGACATGTGCTCCACGCTGCTCATCTGCAGTAGATGTGTTCTGGTCTAGACAGGATAAGGACTTTGCATTCATTTGGATGGCGGTTTGGTCGACTTTGTGTTTTGTGTCAACGGCTTTTACAGTCCTTACCTTCCTGCTTGATCCTCATCGCTTTCAGTACCCAGAGCGGCCCATCATCTTCCTCTCTATGTGCTATAATGTTTACTCAGTTGCATTTATAATTCGGTCAGTCGCTGGGGCGGAGAACATTGCATGTGACCGCGAGAATGGGGAGCTGTACATCATCCAAGAGGGCTTGGAGAGCACAGGTTGTACCATAGTCTTCCTCATCCTCTACTATTTTGGAATGGCAAGCTCCATCTGGTGGGTTATTCTCACTATCACCTGGTTCTTGGCAGCAGGTAAGAAATGGGGTCATGAAGCTATTGAATCGCACAGCAGTTACTTCCACATGGCTGCATGGGGTATACCTGCCCTGAAGACCATAGTCATTCTCACTATGCGGAAAGTTGCAGGCGATGAACTCACCGGACTGTGCTATGTGGGCAGTATGGATGTGGGGGCACTAACAGGCTTTGTTCTTGTACCACTGTCCTGCTACCTTGTCATTGGAACATCTTTCATCTTGACTGGCTTTGTGGCACTTTTCCACATCAGAAAGGTGATGAAAACCGAAGGCACCAACACAGAAAAGCTTGAAAAGTTGATGGTGAAAATCGGCATCTACTCCATCCTCTACACAGTCCCTGCCACCTGCGTCATCATATGCTACTTCTACGAGCGACTCAACATGGACTACTGGAAATTCCGAGGTTTGCAGAGCAAGTGCACCACATTTCCGGGCCGTAGGAATGAGGACTGCTCCTTGGAGTCTTCGGTACCCACGGTGGCTGTGTTTATGGTGAAGATCTTCATGTCACTGGTGGTGGGCATAACCAGTGGCGTGTGGGTCTGGAGTTCTAAGACATTGCAGACTTGGCAGGGACTGTGCAGCAAAAAGTTGACAGACAGGACTTGCAGGAAACACTGCGGTGGAAGTTGCAGCACTGGTCACTGTCACTACAAAGCACCTGCCGTCATACTGCACATGTCTAAGACTGATCCCTATTCAGATAGTCCCACACATGTATGAGCACAGCTATAAGCTAATACAAAGACTTTGGCCTAAGATGTGATGTACAGTATAGAGGCAGAGCCCAGTCCTCTCATTCTCTGGGTATTGGACTTCACGAAAGGCAGATTGCATGCTGTGAAGCGATGGAAAGTAAACAAACTGAAAACCCAACATTTCTGCTTCTCCGCAAATAATGGATTGATTATCAGTGCTTGTTACTTTTCTTTTGCTTGCTATAGAAGAGCAAAAAGTGAGAATTATCCACACATATTCACACCCTTAGCAGTTATAGATTACATGCAAAGCCAACCACTGTTGCATGGAAAAATTCATGCAGTGTCCCCTTTTTTAAACCGCTTAAGTACTTGTTAAAATGTTTCAGGACTTTTATTTATTGTATATATATTTAATTTTGTTTGGTCTTGGTTTCTTACAAGTTGGCATTTATAAGTCTGTCAGTCTGTTAAAAAAAGGTGCCTTTTTTGAAAGGAAAATAAAATGTTATATATTTTGAACAGTTGTCTTAAAGTTATTTATTGCAATAGCTGTTTAAAAAGGGTAAATTGTTCACTTAAGCATTATTTATACTTACAGCCTTTACTATTTTGTTGTGCCATGCTACTTGAAGTGAGACTATTATTTCAACTGAATGCAAGTACTTGTTGGTCAACAGTTTTAAGTTTTATTTAGAGTAGGAAGTAAAAAAGAAGCGCCTTGGTGAGACTTTTCACATGGACTGGAACAAGAAAATACGTCAAAGCAATGCAAATATTTTGATGAAGAAAGCCAAGTTTGCATCTGAAAGGTTGCCCCGGTTCAAATGCAAATCAATCCTTGAGGGACTCTTTCAGAAGCCCTCAATAGACTGGGCTACCCCCAAATAACACTTCATGTGGCTATAGATATGTGGCTTTGTACGGCCCTGACAGAAATAAATCTTTGTTGTTCGTTTTAGGGACTATTTGGGCAAAGTTGTGATCAATCTTGGATCATGGGGATTAAGCGTGTAGCGACAGCTTAAACGTATTCAGATTCAGACAGTTTATAATGCATCATGTTGTACTCCATGTTCTGTTCTGTTCTTTCAGGCATTTACTCTATTTTCTCTTTAACTCACCCCCATGTGACAGACGCAGGTGCTTTAGGCACTCTCTGCTTTAAGCGCGTTTGCCAAAACAGAAATCCCTGGTGATTTGTTCTCCTTCATCCTCAAAGGGAATTGTTGAGCAGAGTGACATACAGTAGCCTGGATTTTTCCAGCATGAATGTTCACATCTTCACCTTTAAATGTAAAGGTTGTTCTGGAATTATATTTTATTAATGAGCTGCACCACACACACACATCCAGATTCTCCTATTGTTGCGTGCCGCTTCTGTCTTCCCCCGTGCTCCTTTGATGTCAGCCACTCATGCAAATAAAGGCACTTTTCTCTGACGCTTGATCCTGAGCATGTAGGGCTCAGATAACTGCGTGAAATGTATTTTCTTCCCAAACCTCCTTTGCTGTTTGTAACTTGCAGATCTAGGATTGGTGATTTATTCATATGCCATTACATGTCTGTTTCTACTCATTTTCTTACTGGAGCTTGGTTTAGTCATTTATTGGCATTGACATTATTAGGCAATCTACACATATGCCAAACCAACAGACTTGCATGCATGCGTTACACACATAAATATTTAATGTGTCTGTGGCATAGGAGCATGTTACGCAGCCCTCAAATGGACAGGGCATTTGGTGATCAAGACACTGGTCTGATATTGGTTGTCATGCCAGTTATAAAGTACAGGTTCATTAGGAATTTTATATATTCAGCACTGTTTACATATTTTTTAAATGGTCACAGATTCATAGAACAGTCCACAGTCTTGTTGCTTTATCCTAACCGTGTTTGGTTAAATATAATAGACCAAATGTGCTGTTCTATGTCACAATGTTTGTGCTATCAACAAACAGAATTTATGTAATATAAATATTCAAACTCACTCTGCCAAACTGTAGTCATATCTTAATTGCAAATATAGCAAGAGTTTTACAGAACCTTAACTAAACATTTAAGTATAACTAAACAATGTATATGCTATCAAAAAATCTGACTCATTTAATTGGCTAGTTTGTACAGTAAACCTAAATTAAGCAGTTCACAAAAACGATTCTCTGATTAGTGAGATCCTACATAAATGTCCCATTTTGGATATTTGCTCATTTGTGGTAAAATATCCACTCAAATGCTGCAGTGACACTGTTTGCAACAGGAGCTATGGAGTAAATGCCTAAATTCTAGATGCAGCCCAGCCTCAGTTACTCCTACTAAATTTGGCCTTACCAACCCTAGAAAGGCCTTTGTTTGCTTTCAGCTAAAGCCATGTCCTAAAGTCATGATAGCCATGTCCTCATCCAACATGTTCAAAAGAGTCTCAGTGTTGTACATGAGTTTTGTATATCTAAACCAGATTACAAAATATCTGCATGAAAATAGCTTTCTTAAACAGACGATATAGTTTTGTCTCAACTGTTACATGATCCACTTTGTTTTGTTCTTTAAACTGACAGCTGCATGTGTCATTTACCCATAGTCATCAAAACAGGTACCAGAGTATCTCCTCTGAGAAAGCTTTGGCAAGTACACACATCCTTTCAGCAGCCACTGGTTCAGAGCAGGTCACTGAGCTCTGCTTGCGTTTTATGACAGAGTGTTTTGGTATTTTTCAGCTCAGGTTGCCTCTCTGGAGGCGTGCTTTACCTCGATCACAATGTCAGTAAACTGCATCTGGTACAAGACCTGTGTGTGTGTGTGCGTTTGTCCAAGGGCCTAAATTAAAATGACTCAGTCCAGCAGCTTATGTATGAAGGCACCTGCCCAACCACAAGCGTGAGATGAATACTCACATGCATTCTGATGTAGTTGCATTTTATTCATTTCCTATGCACACACTTAAAATAAACACGTAAATCTCAAATGGGACTTTTCATAAAACTAAAACCTGTCAGGCAAACAAAGCTTATTTCACATTCTAAAGAGTTACTAAAAAAGTAAAAAATTCTGGCAATATTTACTTACCGCAATGCTGTCATTGTTTCTGAAGCCATGTAATAGCTTTGTGTGAGGAACAGATTGACAGTGTTAAGCAACTTTAAAAAAACAGGCATCTGCAAACAAATGACTTTTTACTTTCCTAGGCCATTTTCTTGCATTGACAGACAAACAAGTCTGCATAAAAAGGAGCCATTTTTGTGAATTCCCTTTGGTTTTATACAGGTGTTTTAGCAAGATAGTCACAGGTGTAGTTCGTTACATTAACTCTTGACATGTTCCACCAATGTTTGTGCACCAAAAAGCAGTTCTGTTGAATTATACTGTTATCATTTAAAACTTAAACCTGTTTTTGTTAAATATTTTGTTTGAAAACTATGTAAAATAAACCTCTCTTGCTCTGGTGTGCTATTTAATGCAAAAACATTCATAAAGGGCTTTAAGTGTGTCTTGTATGTGGTGGGATGTTTCAGTACTCTGCCTTCTCATCTGTCTGACTGAGCAGAGTGTGGGAGATGCTGTCTGGTCATGTGTTTGATTAAAAACGGATTTTTATGAGATGTTTACCCCCACCTCCACCCAAATCCTAGCCATGCTTATCAGTCCACAACCATCCACCCACCCCTCAGGAAAGAAGAAAGAGAGTGAGGGGGAGCAAAGAGAATAAAAGAAGCCCTCATTACGCTCATCCACCCCCTCCACCCTCTCCTGCCCTCCAGAGAACTATCCCTTTTCTGCACTGTTTTGATGTGTAAATGAGCACATTGAAAACCTGCAGGCTTAAAAGACAAGCTTTCCATGAAAATGTGCCAGTTGCTTCGCAGTGGGGTTCACACATAGATCCACTCAGCCTCACTCACCAGTGATGCTCCTGTTTTACACAGATGGACATTTACACACACACACACACACACACACACACATTTCTGTACATGTGGGATATCACAATATCACAACATGTGGGTTTAAAATCTGTTAAAAACCATTGTTTACATCACAAACTAAAAAACTTATCATGGCCTTGACCAAACTTTGAGTGAATTTTTGTGTGAACTTTTGACTTTCAGAGTGACGGAATGATATTTTTCACTTTTAATGAAAAAGGCTGGATTAGCCTTGGAAGTGCTAGCACAAGTTAACTAGCAGTCAATTAACAGGGTATAAAAACAACATTTATTATTAAATATTCCTATTTACAATGTGGTAATTATACTTAATAAACCTACTTAAACATTGTGTTAAAATCTACATAAATTACATGCACACTTCTTGTCACCTTAAAAACATAATATAACGTTTTATGAAAAATTGTTATCTAAAATGCTGGTGTAATGGTAATGAATTCAATACAATTCAAATAAAAAAGTAAATTTACAATTTTTTAGGCATTTCTAATTTTTTACTTAAATATTCTAAAAAAGTCATTAAAAAGATGCAACAGTTTACAGGTTTTTTAAACAATTTAAATCTATTATAATCTACTATATAAAACTAGAATAGTTGCTTTTTTAATTCACCCTAAGGAACAGGAGAGGTCCCCAGGTAAAGAAACACTTATATACAATTAACATATAAAATTCAACCAACCCAGTACATTTTAAATGCATTCAAACTGCATAATCAAACTGCTTACTATCATGATTCAAAATTGATTCACTTTCGTAATACACCTTCCTGGTCTTATTGTGAACAATTCATCAGTGTGTTACTTCAAAAAATGTTTGTTTTTATAACATTTAATCAAAATTTTAACTTTTAATCAAAACTTTATCTGCCTCTGAGGGTGAGGAAAATGTCAACTACTTCCCTCCAACTACCTGTCTGCTACTAGTAACCACTTAATGCAACTTGCATAGCAAGCACAGAAGACGAGCAGGCATATTTTTGTTTCCCTCCCAAAACCCTGTTTTCTATTCCCAAATTACTCCTGTATCCACTGGCTTGAGTTTATGAACTCTGAAGAAGCAGTTTTAAAAGGTCACAGTTTTGTTCAAGTTATTACACTCCTGAACTGAACAGGTGACACACACAGATTTACATTGCGTTGTTTGTGTCATCGCCTTGTTGTCACACACACAAATTTAGATATTGCAAAGTTTACTCAAACAAAACATAACCTATTGAGTGAGTTCATGTCTGAAGCTGCCAAAGGTAAAACAGCCCAAGTTCAGTTGAAAAAACGGTGGTCTTTTCATGACAGGAAAATATGCACAAAATATCCCAAAAATATTTTTTAAACAAACATTGAAATTCTCTGAACAACATGAAATCTACCCAACAGTGCAGCCTTTGTCATGTTTATGTCGAGTTTATGTTAACGACCCCAGAAATGTTTAAAAAAAATAACCACAGGAGAAAAAAGAAACTTCAGGAGCATAGTGGATTTTACAGACCATATCACGTCTACCTCATTGTGTACAACCTCAGCGTTCTCTTTTTGTGATTGTTCAAGTGTAACTCCTATTTCACAGTCAAATAATAAGCTTTTTGAATAAAAACTCTTTGAATACAACTGACATGTCTTTATTAAACCACTGCAAACCCACTTAGCCTTCGATTGATTTTACTAAAGAGTTACTGAAGACAAGACAGGACACATGGTTTCAACCTCACGTTCTCTTCAGAACAACTGTATTACAAACATATACTCTACAAAAGTATGTGATTGCAAAATCTGTGCCTGGTTGCAAGTATATGTTGCATTCTTAGCATTGCCACAAGAGGTGCTGTAGCAGGAAATTAGTGTAAAGTCTTGTAAAATGTACAGTGTTTTTAGATTTCTCTTATACTGACAGTTTTTTCTTATAGTAACTGTCATGCATCTAGACAATGTAGAAAGTTAAAGTTCATTTAACTATGAACACAAATTTTGAGTAGGACATGCAGACATTGTTAAAGACATTAAAAACATCAATGTAATATTTTTTCAAGCTACACTGCCACTTATTAAAAAGCTACACTATTCTGAAAACAAATGAATTGCTGTCATGACAGTGAAGTGTTTTTGAAAAGTTGGTAATAATGTAACATTTTGTTCATTAATCCCCACTAACATATGCCCTCCCCCAAATACAACAATTCAGGGTCACCCCTTAAGGTGTGTTAATACTTAATTTACCCCATTAATTAACTTAATATTGCAGCTAAAATGGTACCACCTAATTGCAATCTGTAAATTTATCTGTAAATTACTTGTCTGCATTTGCATAATTCCCTTGAGTAAGTCTCTGGCTGTACCATCATTTTAAATGTTCTTGTCATTCCAAAGAAGTGATAAAAGAAAAACATGATAGAAAGAAAATATGAAAGTTAATAGGTCATAATTTGCATGATCCCCAGACATGTGAAACTCAGTAAATCAAAGATTTAGGTCTTAAAAAACAGTCTTTCGTCTTCTCAGTCGCTGTGAAAAAACGTATTAAAAGGAACATAAAGCTTAGCCCAAATTTGCAGTCTGTTTCATCATGACGTTCGGAAGCTGTAATAAATAGCAGAAGAGACGCCAGGGGTTGTCAAGAGATTTGCAACATATTCAAGCACTCATCTTTATGTGTTCTTTTATCCCTGAGAAGAACCCTTGTTCTATTTTCGTATATAACAAACAGCGGATTTGTTTGTCAACTCTTCTACATTTTACATGTTGCCCCCAGGAGTACAAAGCCAGTAGTGACGTTGTATGACTGAAGCAAGGTGGCTGTTTTTCCTTCTACACTCTTCAAAGTGCACAGTGACGGCAGTCGTTTGTTGGGGTGACAAAGTGACAGGCACCCAACAGCGCTGCATCGTAGGTTGCCATGAAGCACGATCACAGGCGATGTGTTATCTAGGTCAGGCGCTTTAGACACGGAGGGCTCTGCCATTTTGATTCTAGTTGCTAGGCAGCACCCGTCTCTAATCTCCAGTACCAAAGTCTCTCCAGAGAGAGCAAGAGTGAGAGAGATCAACAAAGGCAGAAGCAGCAAGGGAGAAAACAAACGGTAAGCGGTGTGATGTCATCATCTGGTTTTAGAAACAGAGGCAGGGGCATTTGGCAGCTGGAGGGGTCAGAAGTGTGGAGCAGCAGAGAACAAAGTTTATCAGTGTCTTCGTTGAATGCATGCTTGGACCTCTCTTTAATCTTCTGTACCTTCTGTTCTCTTGAATTAACCAACCATAAACATCCTTGTCTTTACTCACATTTAAACTGTGACTACCTTGAAAACAAACTAACATTTTGTTGCAAAACCAAGTTTCGTACCCAAATTGTTTTTTCTTAGTGGATTTAAGAAGGCCTCCCAGCCTGAGCAATGTTATATTCAGCTGGCCTTACTCCTCTTACAACCTTGCCAACTAAATGTTCAGCTGGTCAGTCAGCTGGTCATGGCCTGGTTAGGCTGGGAAACTGAGCTTGTCGCAGTGCATTCTGGGATTGCCTTCACAAAGAATACATGTGATGGTGTTGAAACTAGGTCTCTTAGATAATACGTTTTGGAACTGGCTTTTGAGTGTCTTGAAAGTTTAGGAAAAATCTTTAACAGACCCATGTTAAATTGCACCCATGAGCTTGTGACTTCAGCATGACGGTGTGCTGCTCAACCCTTAGGGGCTTATTCATCTCTCTTACTCTGTCTTTCTCTCTCTCTGTTTATCTCTATCTTTTTTTCTCTGTCTCTAGAGATCACTCAAATATTCTGTATATGTATGTGTGAGAGAAAAGTGAGGCCAAGAGAGATCGAGTTTGATGATGTACTTTAATCTTTTTTTCTGTTTCATGAAAATGTAGTTCAAAGTGGTCTACTTTAAAACCATGAAGCACACATCAGTTAAAACTGGATTTAAAAGGAACTGAATTCACTTCAAACAAACACAATTGCACCACACAATTGTGTCTGTGCTTATTCTTTATAAATGTAAAATGGCTTGCTAACGGAATATACAGAGATATTTGAAACGTAAAAATAGATATAAAATAGATATAAACTTGTCTTTGGAATAATTTGATGATGTTTGTGTATATTAAAAATAAGGCAGGGTTGTTTCTTTTAAATGTATCTCTATATCTATATATCCTTTGTGGAAGGTGTAAGATCATAAAATGCCCAATCATTGCATTTGGTCTGAACGCAATGATAGAATGTGCTACTTGCCTGTCAAACTATGCATTTGCATACCTCTTTCCATCATTAACGTGTTCATTTGTTTTGGAGGAGTTGTAGCTGAAGTCTCCATTTGCTCTAAATTTATTTTAACAGCTCTCTAGGATAAGCATATGAGATATAGCAACCTCATTTAATTTTTTGTGTGGCTGATGAGTTATAATTGCATCAGGGTGAGTTTGACTCATGGAGAATGGAGTGTGAGTCAAGGCATCTGGACATGTGCTAACTGCAAAAAACCTCATCAAACAGACATGCGCTCATATCAGAGAGAGCTGTACTGATTGATCTCCAGTCGTCCATGCATTTGATCTACACCTCTCCTCCCCTTTAAAGCATGCATGCTTTTAATCCTCTAACTTTATTTTCTCATCTTACCCTTCCTATGTAAGGGTTGCAGAAATCTGAGTTTGAGCTGAGCATTACAAATATTGCAGACAGATTCTAAGAAAAAATGTAGAACATGTCTTAATATAGTTTTAAAAATACACATTGATGTTTTGCAGGCTAAAAATGTCTAAATTTAACAGCAGCTACAGAGAAGTTAGGATACATTTTTAGAGTGCCGAACATTTCTGTTCATTTGAGTTTTGTTTATGCTTTAAATAAATGTTGATTTGTGTGTTTAATAAGGTGATTTGCGTGCATTACATGAACATCGAAATTAAAATATCTAAAATTAAAAGGTATAAGAATATGTTACATTCTAGTAACGGTTAGAACTTAAGTCGAAATGAAACTGTCACTCAGTAGGGGCTAGAAGTTTGAAACCAAATGTTGGTTTGTAATGTTGCTTTCCGGGTGTCACAATATAAATAAATGTTTCATTTTTTGTAATGGGGAAAAACTCATGCAGTAACAGAGCTGCACACATTTAAATAGTTAATTGAACATGATTACAATGGGTTAAATATCAATTTAGCATATTATGGTAAAATTTTAAGACGTGTTGTTTACAAGCACCTTTTTTGTAATACACAGTTAGACAATAGTTTAGCTAATAGTACGCACTACAAAAACTAATATTCTACAAAAACTAATAAACTAATGTCATGTAGATTGTGTGAAGTGGCATATGTATTAGTAAAATGTAGTATTGTGTTGCTAAGCTCAGTATATTGGATGCTATACCACAGCATGTGTTAACAGCACTGAGACTTTCATGTCCCTTTTACCCATTCATTAATTCGTTTCTTTCTGTCTCTTGTTGTGGGGAACCGTGTAGGGGTGTAGATAATGCTTTTAAAGAACTTTATAATGAAGTTAACCCTCTCTTTTTCTCTTCATTCTAACCATCAGCCATTATTCTACCAAAGCCCTTGAAGAGAAGAGCAGGGGTCAGAGGTCAGGGTGTGGGTGTATGGTGAGAAAGGGTGTGTATGGGGCTTTGTAATTAAGCAAAGATTTGATAGGGATATTGGAGGCCTTATATGCAGTTTTTACATCTTAATATGTAAAGTTTATATTGTTTATATTGTTAAAATTTAAAAATATAAAAGTGTTTGTTTTTGAGGTCGTTGGTTAAAATGAAGTGCTTTAAAATGTTAAACAAGTATTTTTCTTTATAATTTTAGAAGACAAAAGTTTTGGTGTTGTCCATCTGAATGTTCCTCACAGCCCAACAATATGAGGTATGCTTTGTCTGAACAGCAGCCATGCCCAACCATGCTCCCCTGCAGTGCGATTTAGGATGTAAAGGGAGGCTCTTATTTGAAACACAACCCAGACCTCTGTGCACAGTGACCTGTGAAATGTGCTGCGTTCAATATGGTCTGATGGTTTGGATGCTGACGTCTCTACGCCCCATCCCCAGAGAAAAGTCCCATTTCTATGGTAATAAAATGAAATAAGTTCTATTCAAGTCCTTCTTTGTCCACTCATCATCATCGTTATCTTTGCATTCCTTCTTCATAAAGTTCCCAACAAAGGTTTGGGTAAAGTATGTTTATATAAACCCACTTATATTTTATCACTAAAAAGCTGTATGCTTATTTCAGTCCCACAATCCCTACAGCATTCCTCCTTTGGCCCAATGCCATCTTTCTATAGCTATGTCCAGAGTTTAAAAATTAGTGTTGATTTATGTTGGGACAAAGCGACTGTTTGTAAGTCCAAAGCGACTTACAAATGAGGACAAGGAAGCAATTTCAACAATAAGAGGCAACAATGAATAAGTGCTATAGACAGGTCTCCTGTATTTCAACACAGGCAACAAAGACAATTTTTTTTAAATTAAAGAAGTAGAAATGGCGGTGTGTTAGGCACATATAAGGCACAAATGACACAGTTTTTCTAAAATGGCCCACATAATAATTAGAAAACCACTAACATTTTGCTCCTTCACTGATCAACTTGTGTTTTAAGTCATTTTCAGATCACTTTGATTTAAACAAGCAGGTGTTGTCCCTTTAACAGTGTAATCAGCCACAGTGATGTGGAAATTCTGCCTCATTTTTGGTTACCCCGATTAAACACATGCCATGCTTAGGGAGCTTTGTTAGATCACAATGGGCTCCCTCTGAAACTTCATATACACTGGTATCACTGTTGGGACATAATGAGTGTTCAATATGCTACTTATTGTCTTATTATGTGATATTTGTATTATTTTATTTTTGGACTGATTATATTTGATTTTTTAAAGATTTATCTCTTGGACAAAATTCCCTGGTACATGTCTGTACAATACATACTCATACGTGGTATCTTTTGTATGGTACCAGTGAGGCCTGTAAGCACTGCTGCCCTGACTCAAGCCTTTTTTCCAGATATTTTGGCATGATTTGCAAATTTGTTCAAAGGCACACTGTTGAGTAAGGGCACATGTTGAGTCATAAATGCCCAGCAGTCACTGAACCACAGAGTACATACATCTGTATGTGTTGTTCATAAGCTTGTGCTACATGCTGCACAACACAAGATGCTAAGCTACAAATACAGAAGCTGTTTAGAGAGTCAACAATAACTCGTTTTTTTCTCCTGGTATTTTATTTGGAGCCAAATGATGGTGACCTTTGATCTTTTACACAATGCTCGCAGTTCCCACGGCGAGGCTGTGTGAGATCGGCGGTCTCTCCTGTCGCGTTTACGTCCTTCAGCCGGACATGACTCACCATTCTGTACTAATTACACCTTTCCTGTACTTCTTTATGAGCTGTGTTTGCTTTGTACAATGCATCTGGCTCTGTTTACGGTGGAGTGCAGTTGCTCGTAAAGTCCACCTGCTCCGTAGGGGGCCGTGTCAGCATTAGTGCCCATTAGCGTTTCTCAGACCCCAGACAGAATACTAACTGCAACACACTGAGACCCGGTCTCAGTCAGATCAGCTCTCCAAAAGCTTACTGTCTACTGCAGACACAGGTACCTGCCTTCTTAGGAAGCATCCTAAGTGAAATATAACATCAGCGCAACAGTTATGAAACACTCCACAAAGGCAGCAACACACTGCCATTTAGCTACATGTAGCTTTCACTACAGAGTTTACTAACATTTGAAGTTAATATGCTGCTAAGCAAGCTAATAAATATTAGCAAACATAAAACACTTAACATGCAAATACTGGGTAAAACAGTTTCTGTGGCAACAATCATAATTGCATTGTGGGTGCACATGTAGCTTTTTTAGCATGTAGTTTGTACACAAAATACTTAATAGATAATATATACATATATACTTAAAAATACTTAATAATAATACTTAACAGCATCAATAATCAAATCAGAATGTCATTGTCTCTTTCAATACAAATTAAATAAAAAAAAAATCTATTTAATCCTGGCTAAGACATTTTAAAAGATGGCTAAATGTCTTAGCATTACTTAACTGCCAACCTTTTAGCCTGAAAGCGCACCTATGATGCCTAAAGCATTGTCTAGCAGGCAGCTCTTTAGATTTTGGAACGGAGCTGCTATGTGGCATTTAAGTCAGTATGACACATTGAAGATAAATCAGGTTCTATGTGCAGCATAGATGGTTTCACAGGTTCAGTTCTGTGTTGCGAGGCCTCTGTGTTTTGCTTGGCTCAGCTGGAGGGTCAGTGCAGTAATAGTCTCCTGTCTTCTTTCAGCAACTTTATCGTGCCCTCTGAATTGCAGCTTATGGGAGAGGCCAGAGAGAGGCCAGAGGGATACAAGGGGGGTGAGCGTGTGTGTGTGCACGCAACCATGTGTGACCCTGTAAAAGTGTATGTTTGGATACAAAGGGGAAAGAGGGGTGGTATGCTGAGAGAGCACTCAGACTAAGCCCACCACAAAACACGAGATGAATTCTGCTGAAGTCTCAAGTGTCATAAAGGCAGTGCTGGGCCAGGAGTGTGTGAGTGTGTGTGGGTGTATGATAGGGTCAAGGGATTAACAGCTGGTATAAGAGTCTCAGAGCTGCTACGCTCCAGCACACACACAAAACAAATGCAAACACTCTCACTGTAATACAATCAAAGCTGTGGCAAGAGATCTGCTACAAAAATAAATGTAATGGGAGGGGAACAGTAAGAAAGGGAGACACAGAGAGAGAGAGTGTGTATTTATGTCTGTGGACTGGAAAGTCAAGCAGTTGCATGCACAGAAGAATATAAAGAAACAAAGTTCCAGCTAGATTGGTATGTGGTTGTTAATGGACAATCACAAAAGCCCACCCCCAGGTGTCTATAATATTTGGTCCCTAAAGTGAAATCACTTAAGTAATATATCTTCAGTAATTTCTCAAGTAGTGATGCTTGATTGTTACATCTCACTATCAGGCCTTCTGACGGACACCAGCTCAGAGCACACAAACACATGAAGCCTTGTGTGTAATTAGGTGTGTAAGTGTGTTTTTAGTGTGTAAGTTGTGTGTGGGCAGGACAGGGGTTAAAAAACCCCGCCCCTAATTTATTTGGTGTGTTAGTTTTTAATTAAAAGTGTAAGTAATGCCTGTGGCGAGGACAGAGCATATCTGTGTTTGTCTTTAGGATGGATGTCAGATGGGATTATGGGGGGGGGCATGTGTCCATGTATGCGTGTGTGTCTGCAAAAAAAGGCCACACTGCAGTCACGAAGGCTGCAAAATCACCTCTCTCCTCCTTATTTCTTCTTCATCTCGCTTCTGTTTGTTTTTCTTCCCTGGCTGGGCAGAACACCTTCGCCTTTCCACATAGAAACCCTTTTGTCTCAGACCCTTCTTTCTCTCCATGTTCATATCCATCGATGAATAAATTAACAGAGAAATAGAGTACCTGATAATATGGCATTAATCATATTGTGCATCAATAATATTCTAAAGCAATGCAATTCATTACACACAAACGATATTAAAATTAAATACCTGTGAGTACATATGATACAGCCGATGATCCACACTAGCTTTTTATAGTTCCTGAGGCTGTGTAAATGTTACACAACCAATTTTAAAGACCATCCATCACCTCGTCTTTTCGTATTTTGTGCTCTTGGGGATGAAACTGAGTTTTTCCCATGCGGTTTTGTGAGTGGGCTTCTGTATGACTAAGTGGTGCGTACCGGTGCGGTTGGAATAGCAAAGGCTGGTGCGTGCGAAGGGAATGCAGCCCACGGAGGTCTTCAATTGGCTCTTTCAGGCAAGAAACACAGTCAGTGTGTTCCCAGAGAGACTCACACTCATACAGCCCATTTAACGTGGCCACGGGCATTTAAAGTGTTCAGAGTGAATTCATAGTTGTTCATCGTGTTACAGATATAGTTCCTGTTTTGCTTGGGTAAGAAAAACAAATTGCTGTATTGGTTCCATGGTGTTAAAAGGTAATGGTATATTTTTTGTGTTATGTTTATGAGGTGTGCTTATGTTTAATAGCATAAGAAGATTAATGTTAAAATTTTAAAGAAAATTTGTGCATTTCCATAAACGTCCTCAAACCTTTTCAGCTGAAATATATAGTATTTCTTTGAGTGCCTTATTTCGTTTTTAAAATGAGATTAAGTTTTATCGTCATGGAGGTGATATCATACAAATATGTTTATATTCAAATGATTTCGATCGCTAAATATGCTCAAAATAGTTTTGCTTCAGAAGGCATTTATTAATCCAGTAGAGTCATATGGATTACTTTAATGGATGGATTGAAGCACTTTTTGAAGCTTCAAAATCTCTGTCTTTGTTCACTGCCATTATAAAGCTGGGAAGAGCCAGGATATTATTTAATATAACACTGATTCTGTTCAGATGAAAGAATAGTCATATTCCTTGAGGAAGTCTTGAGGGTGAGTAAGATCATTTTGTGGTGGAGTATTCCTTTAAGGAGGTCCTGTATGTTTACCTGGCCCCAGTCGGACACAATTCTTAAGAGCCTTTACATTAAACACATTCTTTTTAAAAAAAAATACATAGTGTAGTTTGCACATCTCTAAATGTATTTAGACACTTGTGTTGATGTCCATTAATGGCACTGTGTTAAAGTTGGCTTTGTCTCACCCTTGGCTGTCCTGCTGCAGTGCCCAGGTTGATCTCCTGTCGCTGCAGCAGCCATGAGACTTTTCTGGGTATGATTACCTTCACATCTGTAATGGATTACTGCTCACTCGACCATTCAAAGAGTCTTTTATTGGCCCGCTGGTCTCTTACTGTTCCTTAACACAGACATACCGATTCACACTCACGTGAAGTCCAAAAGCACAAACACTTGTACTATTCACTGAAAAATTATCCTATGCAAACAAATACTTTTACAAGAACATAAATCCACACACACACACACACACACTCAAACATGAAATGGAAGGTCTTGGTTACACAGGCTTTATATACTGTGCAGAAAAATCCTCCTTTTCCTGTAGCTCCTAGACAGCTGTTTCTGCCCGTTTCTTTAATGGCTCGTTTTTGTGCAGCTTTGTGTGTGTGGGTAGGGATTGGTTTCTATTGTCAAACACTTTGATGTCTTCATCTTTGATTCCTCTTAACTGTGCTGCATACACACACAATACAAAATTCTCTCTCTGTTAAAACATGAGCTGTATAACAATACACTGCTCTGCAGCAGAACCAAAGCTATCTTAAACATATACAACCCATACAAGCTCACTTTGTTTATATAACTACTATTATATAAACTGATATCTAACATTATATAAATAAACACTTGAAATGTAAAGCTATAAATTAGTATCGCTATTGGAATTTTGCACACTGCATCACAGTAAATACTATATACCGCCTACTGTTTTTTAAAAAGTGTGTGAAACAGGCATTTTGCATTTCAACATAACAGCAGTGTTAACTTGCTGTTAAATAATTGCTGTCATGTAAGTCTAGTTATCATAATTGAAATATAACCATTTTTAATTGAATTATGTAAAAATAGAAATAAGATGTTAAAAATCGTGGATGATTATTAATTTTGGCTCATTTGTCACAATGAAAATGAAAGAAAACAAGTATGTTCACTAGATTTATGAGCAGTATTTACAGGTTGTATATACATGTTTGTCTGTAAGATTTCCATCAGGGGCATCATATAGAAAACATTACACATCTTCATACTTGTACAAATAGTAGATTTTGCATACATTTAAATTTACAGAGAATAAAACACTGTCAGCAGGGCCATCCTTGAGGGAGCCTGAGGAAAAAAATGTTGGGGAACCCCCCAAGTAAAGGCGTTTAAAGATTTGCCGCTTCTGTTAAACTTGCCCTAGGCCCCACACCTGCTTGGTATGGCCCTGTAAATCAGATCTTGTGCAAAGTGCACGTGGGACATGTATTTTAAAGCCAGCTTTGTGTATGTGCAGACCAGAAATGTTCAAACCTATTTCTTTCACAACCTTAAAAACAACCAATGTATGTGTTTGATCTTCAAAAGAAAACAGGCAAGACAGGAGAGACAAAAAAGTGAACAGCTCGATTTCAAAGACATTTTAGAGCAACTTTACAGTCTTAAACACATAAAAAAGCAGGTCCATCATGGTCATTACTGATGGCATTTAGCCTTAAAATGGTGGACGCTCTGCCAAACAGAGGCAGAAATCTTTCAAACAAGATCTCGCAATAAACATGCTCGGATACCATAGGACCAAAAATTATACAAAACCACTTTCATCGAAGTTTTCTGCCCAGCATAAAACTGGACCTTACCTGGCAATGTCATCACAACATATAATTCAATCAGGAACATTGGCAGAAGTGTTAGAAATTGGCATCAGTGCACACTATGGCTGCTGTTTTTTCTTCGAATGTTCTCGATTTGCACTGCCTGACTCCAACAGGCCCTTCACTTTCCATCTCAGGCACCTCACCTCATTCCCTCGCGTACGTTACTGTAATTCACACACACACACACACACACACACTTTATTCTATCGACAGGGCCGTGTTTGTCTTCGTGCTTTCCTTAGCCTGATGTCCTATTTCCAAATGTTTCAAATATTCATTTCTATCTCAGGTTTTAGCTCAGTCTCTGTCCTTAGTGGAAAGTCTGGAGCCAGGCTGGCTGAGTGGCGACGTGAGGAAGGGCAATTACCTTCTGCCACCCGAGACGTCCAACAAAAACACCAGTGTGTGTAATTAAAGAATGAATAGAGAACCTCTTTTGCTCTTTCATGATTAGGGCCCCATTACGCATGGACAGGAGGAGCAGCAGGGGCCAGTACGGGAACAGCAGTCACGACAAACATCTTTTATGGGATAAAAGACAAAAACCTCTTCAGATTTTGATAGCTGTGCATTTGCTCGCAAACTACACAGTTCATCAAACTAAGCCTCTTTTCCAAAACAGCTAGATGCTTTGGCCTACTACTGACAGCACGTGTAGCATCATAACTAATTTAATGAGAAAACACTATTTTACTAGGTGGTGTGATTTTGTATAAATTCAACTGAATAATAACATTTGATTTTAGAAAATAAGCATGAAGGTCCCCCCTTGAAACATAAAGCAGATTATACCAAAAAAAATGTACAAAGGAGATAACTAATACAAATTAACCACCACTTTGCTAGAATGTAAAATAGAACAAATTGCCACAAGATTGTGCTTGTTTCTAGAAGCTATAAATATCATACTACAATAAGCATAAAAATAAATGGCATTGAGACATTGAATAATCCATCGTTATCAGAAGAAGATACACTTTTATAAATACCAAAATTATTTGACACAGAGCCAACTTTGAGCTTGCCACAGTGCATTCCTGTGAATGCTTAAAATATGGTACTCTTGAAGGTTTCCAATTTTATCTTTTGGAGAAATCTTTGCATCATGTATGTCTAAAATACCTTAAAATTTAACAGACTTTTAAAGTGTTGGGTTCTAAAATCTGCTATTTTTTATGGCTCAGGTAAGAAACAGGAGGGAATTGGAGGCCATGAGAGGAAGAACCATGACAAACCTTGGACATTGTACAAGTTTTATTAAAAGTAAAGAAATTACACAAAAAAATCTGTCCCCAAAGCTATTAACCCCCCCCCCCATACGATTTTACAACTGGCAGTGACACTAAAGTGATCTTTATTAAAAGAAAACACTTTAAAAAAAAAAACAATGAAATCTCAGGATTTCTGTGGGTGAAGAGAGAGAAGGAGCTGTCAATACATATGAAATCTGTATTTGACCACCACTAGTACCTAGTACTAGCAATTACACCTGTGAGACTTCATGGATTCTAAGGGAACATTGCACACAGATTTTGCTTGCATTTTTACCAATGAAAATGTAACAAAAGAACGTCATACGACGATTAACACACAGTAAAGCATTTATGAAAATGAAAAAGCTGACATGAAAGTGACATCAGTACTAAAGCACAGCAGCCTATGAACCAAGACAAACAGTTATGACACAAACTAAAATTAGGAATCATAATGTTATTAAGTCTAATCCAGATGGGGAAAACAAAGCATAAGCTCTATAAATGTCACACATGACATCACACAGACTTCATACCCAAACTGTGTGTATGTACAGTCAGGAGTCAGGCGGCAAACCAAGAGAACACTTCAGTGGTTACAATCAGAAAATTGAAATTTAGTCAGTCAACGCCTATTATTCTCACTGCGTAAATGGCATGGGCAGGCTTATCTGATAGATAAATATGAAATCACATGGAAACCAATCTGCACCCATCATATACTGGAATTTTAGGTGTGTCTTCAGAAAAAGGACTAATAAAACAATATTTTCTGCTGATTGTGAGATAGCTTGAGGAAGATCATTATTGGGAAGGTCTTTAGTGGGTATATAACATTCAAATGTCAGTTTAACTACAAGGGGAATTTTAATCTTGAGGGCAAAAAATCTTTAAAGTGAATTGTTGTAGAGTGCCACCTACTGGTCATTGAATAAAAACATCATAAGCTTTTAAAGAAACAGGCTAACTAGGCTTTTTCTTCAATAACAGGGCCATAAACTTTTGCACTGTTAAATTGTAAAAATAAAAAAACGACAAAAATATAGCTTTCCTGTAGCTCAGTGATTAGAGCATGGCGTTAACGCCAAGGTCATGGGTTCGATCCCAAGGATAGCACATACTTAGAATTAATGTATAGTATAATGCAATGTAAGTCGCATTGGATAAAAGCATCTGCCAAATGCGTAAATGTTACAGAACCAGTGGCACATTCAAAACATACATTTATGCATTTGGCAGATGCTTTTATCCAAAGTGACTTACATTGCATTATACTATACATTGTTTGAGTATGTGCCATCCCTGGGATCGAACCCAAGACCTTGGCGTTAACACCATGCTCTAATCACTGAGCTACAGGAAAGCTATGAGTCAGATGACATACAACAGTCTTGACATTTTGACTGTTGTTTTGGATGGTCACTGGTGACTTCATTTAAAAGGCTGAGTAAATGTTTATGGAAGCAGCCATTCCAGTTTTATGGTAGATCATTTTTGTATTATTCTAGAGCTCTAGTAAATGTGGTTTAAAAATAAATGTTCTGATGCTTCTGCAGCTCAACTTTAATTGATGTCATCAAGTGACACACAGCTATCTTTTTTTGAGGTTCAAGTGTTTTTTTCTCTTTTTGTGTTTTATAGATCAAACTTCAAATGAAAGTCTTAAGAGCTCAGAGATAACAGCTCAATTTTGAGGCAGATTTCAACGCTGAAAAACAAGCGTCACCGTTATTAATCAATTTACAAATATAAAGCGTCTTTCTTCAAAATATTAACATAAATCCTCCAAACAGTCAAAAGAGAAATAATCTACATCAGGGGTATAAGGGGACACAATGTCAGATGCAACTGGGCTGGTGTGGCCGGTTTTGCCTTTTGATTAACAGGTGTTGGTATAAGATATACAAATAACACAAAAAAGAACCCTGTCTCTTCATGAGCGTTTCAGCCTCTTGGAAAGTCGCTGGCTGACCGAGTCCTCGTCGCTGCTGGCTTCCTTGTCGATTGTTACGCCTCGTGATGTCCTTCTCAATCCAGTTCTCCTGTTGTCCCTCTCATTGTCACTTCCCTGCTCGCAGTAATCCTTACGGCTTGTTCGCTTGCTCTTTCTCCTCACATTCTCCTCATCATCATCTTCCTCACTTTCATTTTGATTTCCTCTGCCACCTCTCTGCCTGGATTTCCTCCGTCCACAGTCATCTTCGTCATCTTCCTTCTGTCTGGTTCTTGCATGCTTCCCATTCAGTATCCTCTCAGGCTCATCTTCCTCATCGTCCTCGGAGGGCGTGGCTGGGCGTTTGCGCATTCTGCGACGCAGGTAGCTGACCCCAGGGAGGCTCTTTCGCAGGAGGTCGATGAAGGCTTCCTCGGTGCGTGCCATGAGGGTCAAAATGTTGCTGCTGGGCTGGTTGTACTGCTCTGCATTGGAGAATATGAGCTTCATGTCCTCCAAGAAGTCAGAGGTGCTGCAATATTGTGAGGATTTGAACTTGTTCTGCATGGTGGTGAAGTCCATTGGGCAGCTGATGATATCCTGGTAATCTTCTGCATCTTCAGCAGACACAGGATCCCTGGACAAAGTGAAAAAGCACAGCAATGCGAGTTAGTCTGCTAGAGTGTGTAACAGCATATACGGGTACACGTAATTTCTGTGCCACTAGCATCTTTAAATGGTCTGGAAGAGCTCTAGGTAATGCAAAGATATAAATTCACAAGTTAAACTACTTATCAAAAAATGTTCTGTAAACATTACTATATCAGTTGTGTGTGTATACCTGAAGGGCCAGCTGTAGCGAAACTTCATGAGCTTTTGAAGGATCTCCTCACACTTTTCCAGCCCAACTGTCTGTTTCTTCATCACAATCCTGGAGCTCTGGTGGACCTGCACATGATCATTAACATCTCATCAGCTTTTATACAATACAAGGTTTACTGTGGCTAACAAAACATTCTCATGTGGGTATTATTCACAACTTTCAATTATTCTTTTAAACAAACTGACAAAGCATTTACAAATAATACTCTACTATAAGAATGTGTGAGTCAGTGACGTACTGATATCATAATGAAACAGCATTTGACAGAATCTATATAATTTAAATAAAAACAGAGTGATGACCTGATCAATGATGAATGCTTTCATTCCTCATACAAGTTAACTTTTTGTGCTTTTGTTTTTATTTATTTTGATTTAAGGGTTAGTCTTAAAATAATCGCTAGTTGTGACAGTAAAATGGCAAAAAATAGCCACAGTTTTTAAACTGGTTGCATGAACACTCACCCGCCTGTCAATGCTCAAACAGACAGTCCTGACCCAAATGCACACCACTGTTTGTTTGAGCATCCCAACCAGCTAAACTAAACTCCTAATGGAAATGTTTGTGGCATTTAGTAAGACCAGTTTTTGGTAAGGTTTTTTTTGTACAGCACTCACCAGCTCATCCACATCAGCCCGTGATTTAGGTGGTGGTCTGGCCGCAGGTTTGGCACTGGGAGGTGAACTCTTCTTCTGTGGTGGTTTACTTTGCACTCTGGGCCTCAAAGACTGCTTCAGCTTTTTCCTAGGCCTCACTGTTACCAGCAAACAGACTTAGAATAATAAATCTAAAGCCCATACAGAACATTAACAAAAGAGAAGTAGAAGTTTTCCTCACAGCTGTGGCCTGTGTCCCTGTAATCCTCTTCTTCAGACTCTTCTTCCTTCTCCTCTGACTCTTCTTCTTCATTCTCTGAGTCATTGTCGTCCTCACTGTCCTCTTTGTAGTTTCTGTACAAAGATGTAAATAAATGATGAAGAACTGTGCATTTTCACGATACATACAGTCAGCAAGATGGTACACCCTCCTTTTCACTCCAATTGGGAAAATGAAAAAAAAGTGTGGTATTTGTGTTTTATTTTTCTAGGTTTTAAAATCAGAAGATTTTTTTTTTTTAGAAAAATCTTAAAATAACCAAACAGCCGAAACTATTGGCTTTTCCTTTTTATTTTCCCCAAATAAAATGACTGAGCTTTACCCACATGCATTTACACCCCTAGTTTTGCTTCATAACATTTTGCATTTAAAAAACTATGAAATTAAACTAAAAAAAGGAACAATTTACCTAAAAATGGGAAAAAAACATTCCAGGTTATTAATTGTCAATGTACACAATTTTTTTATACTATAAAATCAATATTCCTATGTTGACGTTTTCATTAGGAAGCGAAAGAGAGTGCCTATACATGTTGTGTTACCTGCCCCTGGAGCTTCGTCGGGCGATGGCTGGCTGGCAGGCTGGACAGAGCCACTCCCCTGCGGGGATGCGATACAGTGCGGGCCGCAGACAGAACAGGTGGAAGGCTTTATTACACTCATCACACAGAATGAGCTTATCATCCTCTCCTGCAGACAAACACATTTATACAGCAGATGAGTTGCACATCAAATCTTCCTGTTACCATGAACTTTTTTCAATGTTTGGCTCTTATTACACAGGAACAGGTGGCATTAAAGCCCAGCAGACATTTTATCTCTGTGGGGCATTTAATTAAATCATAACTGTTTTTTTTTCCAAGGATAGGTACTGGGTTTTCTTTCCTGTCTGAATCTATACATGCCGTTTAAATATATTCTGCACACCCAGGTCCTTCTTGGATTATAAGCAAAGTATGGCTGCTTTAAAGAACCCAAAACATTTTTATTTCTTTAACATCAATTTTGTATGATGTATTAAATCATGTATTGTGACATCATGTATTGCGTTGCCTTTGTTGAAAGTACAAACAAAACAGTGAGTCCAATGTACACAAGCTTCAACTTCAGGGTGTCTCACCTTTCTTTCGACAGACTTTGCAGCGAGCATTTTCTGCAGACATGTCCCACTTGATGCAGGCATCCAGCATGCCAAGCAGTACATGCATGCGGGAAAACGTCTGAGCTTCACGGACAGCGGCTTTCCACTTTTCCACTGCTTTTGCTACCTAAAGATTTAATACACATATAATATTAAATTACAGTAATTGATGGTGTATGCAACATCTAAAGAACATGAAAGAACGAAGGGGCAGAGATTACACTATACTGCAGTATATCTACAGACTAGTATATACTGTTTTACAATGGCTTCAGATGCACCCCTCCCAGTCGTATTTATACAACATTTAAAGTGACAGTTCACTCAAAAATGAAAATTTCACTCACTCACACACACATTCTCTCTCTCTCTCTCCCACACACACGCTCGCATACGCTCACCCTGGCCTCCTCAGCCAGCCTCCTCTGATCATCAACCTCCTCCACTGTCGTGCTCTCCTCTCCCACAAACTTTTTCTTCTTCTTCTGCTTGGGTGCCATGAAGCCCTGCAAAAACTTCTGGATGACGCTCTCCTGCAGGGTGATCAAACACTCGCCAAAATCCTGCAGCTTCTCCAATCCGCGCACCTGCAAACCAACATAAGGGTCAGGTGGGCTAAAAAAAAGGTCACTAAGAATCACAGTGTAAAGGGAGGGTAAGCATGCTCACCTGCTCTTCAAATTTGGAGGTGTCATCCATGTAGCCCAGACCTCCTTTTTGCAGACGAGAGGACATCTCAATGATGTCATTGCACAAGAATTTGAGCAGCTCCTGGTGTCCCTCACAGATCTTCAGACTGGGGTTTCCTTTCTTCATGAGATTTATAGAGTGCAAGATGTCCTGATATCTAAAACCACATAGTACAGTTACCTTGATTCTTCAAATCTAATGTGATCATATCTGTTTTCCCCAGGAAGGAAGAAGTACTCACTTGATCTGTAGCCTGAGTCGGAGTTCACTCTCTCTCACTCCCTGAGCATGAAGACTTTCTATTAGTTCATCTAGATCTTTTGGTGTATCACACACAAACCTGCAGAAAAACAAGCATTTGTGTTACCACAATGCAATATATTCAGATACACATTTTAACATGCTCAAACTTTTTTCCCCCACAAACAGGGTATATACTCATTACAGAAGGAAAAACTGAAAACTGTACAATGATAAATAGTGGTTTTCCAGTCACCAATGAAAGCAAAACAAAGCTTACCAGAGGTTCTGTCCTTGTTTGGGCACTGTGGTCTCAATGCAAGTTTCGGGCACTGGTGCCCCCTGCTGGCCATTTTCATCTGAAGCACTGGCTATGCTGCCCTCATCATCTTTCTCCCCATCTGAGCAGGCAAAAATTACATGTTATCAAACATACAGGCTTTTGAAGCCTTTATACCTAAGAACATTGTTTTGTTACAGTCATGTGACAGATCCAGTTTTCTTTATTTTTTAAAGGGATGTTGGGAATGATGTGAGCAATAATAATAGTCAAAAAACAATAATAGTCATTTTGGCAAATCAACCACAATTTTCCTGACTCTATTTTTTTTTTTTAAAATTTCAATATTTCTACAAAAGCAAGAAAAAAAAAAGTGACCCACACTTGGTTTTTGACAACTGAAAATTTATTCAATCATGGAGGCACATTCTGATCCCCATATCTCTAAGGCTATACCAAATAGGGCACACAAATGTTCTTTTGGGAGCCACATTAGTTTTAAAAATGAACAGACATTAGTTTTAAAAATGAACAGACATTAGGATCTCACTAAAACGTCTTTGATTACAGGCATGTAAACTTTGTTAAAAGAACACAAAGTGCTTTTCATAATTTTTTAACTGTCACCATTGGTATATAATGTAACAGGGATCGTTCAAGTCAACAGATTTTACTAATAGATCTACCAATCTCTGTGCAAAAATAAAATAATGCTGGAATCTCTCTCATGTCATTTTCACCCGCTCTAATATGGTTCCAGGCAAAAATTTACATTTTGACTCCTCTCTGCAAATAAGTGGATTACTCATTAGCTATTTATAAATGCCATTTAATATTTTGTCTTTCATCACTACTTACGTTGGTAATATTTTTTTAATTAAAAAAAATTGGACCCAGGGACCTCGTTTAAGTTGACACAGAATGACACAAAGACTTTCAAAATTTGGTTGTCAACAACTTAGGCTGTTATTTTACACGTTTATATGTTCTATTTCAAAACAAAATGAGCTCTGCTGGTGTTTATATGTGCACAAGTCTGATAAGTGAGTTTTTACATCTGTACACTGTGTGCACAATTATTAGGCAAGTTGAATTTTTGAGGATAAATTTTGTTATTGTACAACTACAGTGCTCTTGGTCAATCCAAAACGTTAACAAACCCTCAAACCTGAACATTTAAGTTGTAAAAGTGAAGTTTTGGCTTTCTTAGGAGAATATCTACATGTACACCAGTATTAGGCAACTATTAGTGTGCAGAATTATTATGCAACTAAATGACAAACAAAGTTTTTCCCATCTCACTTGTTTATTTTCACCTGTTAAAGTGAGAAAAATAAACACTCAAAATTTACAAATAAACATTTCTGAAATTTCAAAAAGAAAACCTCAGTGACCAATATAACCACCCTTCTTTTCGAATAACAGTCACAAGCCTTCCATTCACAGTGTCAGTTAGTTTCTTGATCTGAATCAACTTTTTGTGCAGCCGCAACCACAGCCTCCCAGACACTATTCAGAGAGGTGTACTGTTTACCTTCACTGTAAATTTCCTGCTTACGAAGGGCCAAAAACGTTCTCAATAGGGTTTAAGTCAGGTGAAGAAGGGGGCCATGTCATTAGTTTTTCATCTTTAAGGCCTTTACTGGCTAGCCACGCAGTGGAGTACTTTGATGCATGTGATGGAGCGTTGTCTTGCATAAAAATCAAAGTCTTCTTGAAAGATGCAGACTTTTTCCTGTACCACTGCTTGAAGAAAGTGTTTTCTTAAAATTGGCAGTAGGTCTTGAGAGTTTTGAGTCCATTTTCAACCCGAAAAGGTCCAACTAGCTCATCTTTAATAATACCTGCTCATACCAGTACCCCACCTCCACCTTGCTGGCGTCTGAGTCAAAGCGGAGCTCTGTGTCCGTTACTGATCCAACCACGGGCCCATCCATCTGGTCAGTCAACAGTCACTCTCATCTCATCTCATCAGTCCACAAAACCTTTGAAAAATCTGTCTTCAGATATTTCTTGGCCCATTCTTGACGTTTCAACCTATGTGTCTTGTTTAGAGGTGGTCCGGTTTCAGCCTCTTACCTTGGCCATGTCTCTGAGAACTGATCACCTTGTCCTTTCTGACACTCCAGGTAGGTTGCAGTTGTGGAATATGGCAGCACTGGCAGGTTCCTGGTAGCTTCATGTTTGATTTTTCTCAAATCTTTGGTGGTTAATTTGCATCTATTCTTCTCGACACGTTTCTTGCGACCCTGTTGACTATTTGCTACAAAACGTTTACACTGTGATGGTTCTGTGATCACGCCCCAATATCTTAGATATTTTAAGAGTGCTGCATCTCTGTGAAAGACTTTTCAGAGTCAGTTAAATCTCTTTTTTGGCCCATTTTTCCTGAGAAGAATCTGCCTAATAATTATGCATACCTTGATATAGGGTGTTTATCTCCTTAGGCCACACCCTCCCTCATTACACAAATACACATCACCTGACATGCATTAAATCCAATAAGCATTCAAGTCTATACAGCTTGGAGTTGGAAATTATGGATAAAATGATGATATGGTCAAAATACTCACTTGCCTAATAATTGTGCACACAGTGTATAGGGTTAACATAAGGAGTTACTTATGATCCTTTCTCATACGTAACACTTGATAAATCAATGAATGGACTAACCTTCCGTTTCTTCTTCTTTCTTCACCTCTTCATCTTCCTCTGACAGCAAAGGTTCCTCAGGAGGCAGAGTGAAGGTGTAGTCTATACTCTCATGCACCCAGCCCTTCTCAATATACAGCCCAGGAACCACATCAGAGAAGAGCCAGTATCTGCAAAACACCACACTGCACTGTCAACACCCACAGATAACTGAGAACACCAACACAGACACAGACTGATGTGAGTTTAGTTACCGGTTGTGATTGCGGTCTGTGCCCAGTGGTGTTCTCCTCATGACCAGCTTAGCTTTGTTGACCCCATCCTGAAAGGCTCTTTCTGCTGCCACTTTCTGCCTCCTGAGGCGCTCCTCCTCTGCCTCCTTCTCCATACGCTCTGCAGTAAAAACAGCATGAGGTCATACAGACAGAACACACATTTCCAAAAAGTACTTTTTTGAAGTACTTAGTGTATCGCATAAACGCTTTAAACTTAAAATAAATAATATTTGTATATTCTCATTTATGCATTTGGCAAATGGTTTGGATACGACAGGCTGTCCATTGCTTTTCATCATAACTTTCTTTTTATGTTTGTCAACTCACCTTTGTTTTGGCGTTCCTGTTCTTCTTTTACTTTCTTGGCTTGAATGGTCATTAAGCGTCTGCTCTTCACTGTACTGATCAAGTCTTCTGGCTCAGGTTCCACTTTAAAAACCCTTGGTGTCTCTTTCTTCACATTCTCTTCTTTCTTCTCTGCCTTCACTGGTTCATCACCACCTTCTGTCTTTGCCCCCATCTGATCTTTGCGTTTTTGCTTCTCCGCCTTCTTGCGATCATTGACCTCCTTGAGCGTGGCAAGTCTCTCCTTTGACAGCTCAGCGGCTCGCTGCTGCATGGCCTCCACATGGTCTTCCACTGAATAGGTCATGAGGATGCGATGACACAGTGCCACCAGCAGGCTGACCTTCTCTTGAGGTGTCAGTTCGAACACCTCTGATGTCTCAAGCTTTTCTAAGAACTCACTGCTCACCACATCATCATAGCCGTCGCCCGGTGTCCAGTCATCCGAACTGCGGACGCTCTCATCCCCATGAATGTCTGACGGGCGCAAACAAAGCCTCACCAGCTCGGACACGGAGTGCATGGTCAGAGGAATTTCAGACAGCGGCATGTCCAGTTCGCTGTAACCTTCTGCCAACTCGTCTTGAAGCAAAGTCTGAAGCAGCACCACTAGCACACGGTTCAGGTAGAGGAAGCCTGCCTTCTCCCCAGCTAGCGCCTCAATCAGTGCAATCGAGGTGATTGGATACTGGTCTTCGGGCATCAAAAGACCAGAATAGCAGTGAAGGAATTCCGTTACCATGGCTATGTCACCAAAAAGGGCGTTGGGCAAGCCCTCAGGCATATCAAACAACCGGAATGTTGGCAGGTTTTTGCCATCAATTTCGTGGTCTTCGTAACGCCGCGACATCTCCCGCCTCATCTGCATTTCCTTCTTCCGCCGTTCTTTTGCTTTCTCACGCAGCTTCTGCTTCACTTCCTGTCGTTTCTGGCGAATCATGTCCTGTTTCTCCTCTTCGCTCATGAGGGCCCAGCGGCGTTTCTGTTCAAGAAGCTCCCAGCGCTTGTGCACCAGTTCTTTCAGCTCCTCTGGGAGACGCTCACGATCACCTGCTGACAGCGTCTTTGCAGCCTTTGACACCAGTGAGGACAGGGCAGTCTTTTTGTCCTCTTTTCCTTTGTTTTCCTTGTAAAAGCGAAGGAGATGCAGGGCCATTGGTGGCAAGGGTTTGCCCAGCTTGGGGGTTCCGGTACTTGAACTTCTCGGTCGCTTTTTTGGGCTTGCTGCTGCTGGTGGACTTCTGGCAAGATCCAAAAGGGTCATCTGTTTCATTTTAGGTTTCTTGGTGCTTCCAGGGCTTTTCTCCTCTTTTTTGGAGGATCTCTGGTTATTGGAAATCTTGATGACTCCACTCTTGTGGCTTTTTTTGGCATCAGTTGGTTTTTTGTCTCCCTGCTTTTTGCTTGATTTTGGGGTGATGAGGATGTTTTCATGATCTGATTTCTTTGATGTACCTGAGTTTTTCATTTTTAAAGGAGATCCTTTTACTTTCTTCACCTGCACAAAAAAAAGAATATCCAAGTGAGACAAAGGATTGTTCACAATTTAACAATACATTACTCAAAACAAAAAAAATCTGCCAATCAAAAGCCTCAAAGAATTCAGCTAAAAAGCTTTTCTAAAAAGTTTCAAAAACCTAGAAAGTTTAAGGTTGTCAAAATGATGCCTCCTAAATTCCAAAAAAGTCACAGAAAAATGAAAGCTGGAAAATGACACCGAATAAAGACAAATATTAATTATAAATACTTCATTTATTGCTATAAATATTAACAACTGTATTTAATGTGTGTATGCTCTGCCAGCTAGCCACTAATTCTTTCTGGCCAAATACCACTGGAATTTTGTCCCTGATATTGCCAGGCTTTACATGCTTGTTTATATGCTTAAGAAGATAGCTTCAATAGTTTAGCAACATTCGGCGTTTGAATTTAGTCACTTATGAGGACATAAAGGCAGCATTTTGTCTAGGCAGTGGACAGCAAAGCAGTTACATTTTGGGAATACTGTAATATTGAGATTGTAATATAGTGACAATATTCCAACATACCTGCATATGATCCCAAAGGGTTGGACTGAGTGGTATGTTCTGGGAGTCACTCTTCTTTTTCTTCTCCCCTTTTATATTCATCCCCTCACCATCTGTTCCCGACTCAGTTTTCAGCTTCTTACAGGGTTTACCTTCCAACAAGCTCATGGTTTTCCTCTTAGCTGATGGATTTTCTGCCAAAAACTACACAAAAAAAAATTACATCAATCAAAATTCGAATTTTTGGCACTGTGCTGTTATTTCTTGCATCATATGTACATACCTTGTGTGGGTCCAGTAAAAAGTCACTGAATTTGCTTGGAAGGTTGTATTTTTTCACAAGTTCATCCTCCACCACCCAGGGGGCGCTCTCTCCAGAGCCCAACCTGAGCGAGTAGTGCCTGATAAAATAGCGCATGATTTCTTTGTTGGGAGGTCGCTCTGTTCTGAACAGGCAATCTGCAGGGACGTTGCTGATGACTTTGTCCTCATTTAGAAGTTTGACATCATACTTGTGGGGCAAAAATTTAGGCATTGCCCACTTTTTTTTCTCTTCTTTCATACTTGCTGGGAGTTTTCTGGGTGAGCGACGAGCCCTATCAGCTACATTAAAAATGAAAAAAAAAAAAAACATGAACCAAAAATTTGGATAAAAGTGATATTTTTATTGAATGACATAGAAATCATGAATGAAAAGAGGTGGTCCTCACAGTGACTCTCTCTCCTGTTCTCCTCGTCTTTAGACTGCGGCTCCTTCTTCAGGTTCTCCTGACTGGCATTCTCTTTATCACTGGATGGAGAATCACAAGCTCCTCCCATCTTTTTCTCTGCATGTTCTTCCGCAAGGCTCTCGAGAGGATGAATCTTCACCACTTTCACATGCAAAGTTTTATCCTTACCAATCTTGGGAGGAACAAAACAGTAACATTTTTGTATTCTAATTACTCTTCCTTCCCACCACAAAAGACATTTTTTTTATCTTAGTTTATACAAATCATCAATGCATGTTATCCTACAGAAAAAGTTTTTACAGTCTTTAACTTTTACCATATCTGCCTGAACTACAATATTAGTGTTTTATGGGTGATTGTCAGGGCAGGGGTTGTCATGTGATTGTTCGGGAAGGTTGTTTATTGCTTACAAACGGCACTCTTAATACTTAAGGCATTTAAATCTTTAACCTCAAGTATGTGCAATAGTAATATTTACTATTTACAACTAATAGTTTATTTGGTAATTTGTTCGAATCAGAAGTCAAAACATTTCATTTTCATACCAGAAAGTCACACTCTTCATCCACTGCATACTTTGTTAGAATCTCCACCCAGGCCAGATCAACTAGCTTATCAAGAGATACTGTGTTGTGGTGCACAATCTCCAAAACAGGCTTCTCAAACCACACTGGATACTCCTCCTGAAGCCTGTGAGACAAAAATTATTAAATGTTATATAAACATTGCTTACATAACAAAGATTCACTTCGGATTTGGCATTTGAATGTTAACAACAATCAGGGACACAACTATTTAAAGCTGCAGGGGGGATGAGAAACAGCAATAACGGACAGTAGCAAGAACTGCAACACACATTAACAGTATCATTGACTGTGTGGCCTGTACAGTCCACTGTTCTGTGTTTGTCGTACATAAGCTTCTTACGAGATTAAACTGTCCCTTTCTATTCCCCACGCACCTATTTGAACATCAGGTTACAGATTTACATTATTATAATTATTATAATATTATATATATATAATATTATATATTATAATATTATATTATAAATTATTATATAACATTACAAAAATACCAATTAAACAGGAGACAGGTCACATGTCTCAAAAAAATCTGACAGATTAGATTTGTTTGCAAGATCTCTGCTAAAAACACTGCATACATGCTATTAAATACATGGTTGCCACACTTTTGGATCAATGAACATCCCTAAATTTAATACTTACTCAACATACCTGCAGTATTTTAAAACACTACTAATAAAATATGCATTGTGACAAGCGATATACAAATACAAAACTCCACTGGAAAATGCATTGTTAGTAATATGCTTACAAGTGACACAGAAATAAAATATACAATAAACTTTACTTGGGGCATCTGCGATAATCATATTTATTCAGCATATGTAATCTATTGAACTAAAGATTTTAATTTAGATTAGATTAATAACTAATTATCAGGAAAAGGCAAAACTGTAATCTAACTGGGACATTAATAACTGAAGAGGTTTGTTGCAAAACAGTTGGTTTACTAAGTTATGTATACTTACAGCTCAGTGACTTCCTGCTCCTCCTCCCAAGCCTCCTTGTGTGTCAGCTGGCTGCTACCGGTGCTTTTGCATGTCCATATCCGCTCACCATACCTGCGCAGCCGAGCCTCATAATCTCTGAACAATGCCGTTAAGGACAAACAACACACTCCAATACTAAATGAGCCATCTGAAATGAAGCAATAACACTGCTGGCATTGAAAGACTAGTAAAAAGCATCATTCACCAAACCAAAGCTGATCAACTACTGTGAACACCACTGTCTATCCACTATGAGAGCGCCTCATTATAATTAGTGTGTGTAGCATAGCTCAATAATTAAAGGACCAGCAGCAACATTTAGCTTAAAAACATTTTACATTTAAACATGCTATTACAGAAGCTTTGGTGAGAAGTTGGTCGACAAAAAAGGGGATGTCCTAGGTGCAGTACTGTTACATGTTCATGACAGGGTAAGACAATTCAAATGACATGATTCATACACGTCGTGAACTCTTGTATAAGATGAAAGAGAAATCTGGCGACTTTAAGTTTATATATAGGCGGTGGCTGTGCGCTGCGAGAGAAAAGAGTCTTCCAACAAGGAGTGATTAGTGTCCTATAAACATAGCCGCAATCATGCATAATGTCATCTGTCGACATTTAGCGATTTTTCAAGCAGTCGTTTAGCTACTTTCCATTTAAAACAATTGAGTTACAGAAATGAACTGTAGTGTTGCCACTGTATTGACAGTGTACCTCGGTTCTATCCTATTCTGTCAATCATGACAAAACTCACGTGGCTAGTGGAAAACATTCAGCGCAGACCAACTATCTCGCGCTGCAGCTGCACGTGAACGCTTTCGTTCCTCTTGATCAAGCTATACCAGTCCTAACCTCGCAATCTCTCAACACACATTATCGGTACAAATAATACTGTCACCAACCAAAGAATTATGCACCCTCACGCTATATCCCACATTGCAAAGAATCACACACCTTTTGCGTTATCGTCTTACATCACATCTTGCACAAGCTTGAGTCACTGTTTAGCTAGGTGACACACACAAACTGTCTTCCAGAACTGGCCTGCTAACATTAGCATGCGTTATAAACACTCTGCCTAACATGACATTGACCACACTTCATCGCTCAAAACCTGAGCCAAATTAACATACAGTACCGCATTAACAGTTTAACCTGAGTAAGCTGGACGTCATGGTCACTCTTAGCCATTTAGCGTTACAATAAGATATCCAGCGCGCGAGAGGAAAACAGTAATAAACGCGGTAATCCCACAAACTCACAAAGAGACGATCCGCTTGAAAATAACGCTTCGAGACCCTTGCGCGCACGTGTTTCTATGTTTGAAGCGTTTACGCAAAGGCAGAGGCTGTCACGAAGGATACTCTTTGTTCTTGAAGGCCTCTTTAGTGTGCTCGATGATGAACACCTCCTCTCCTGGGCCCGGCGGCTCAGGCAGCGGTTTCACCAGCGGATACGGCCTTCGCCCCAGCAACGGTGCCATTGCAGACTGCTACGGTCCCGGATCAGTCGTTAAGGTAAACTACTTCGATCCCAGCTCGATCTGTATATCCCGTAAAATCCTTGCGTCTCAGCGGCGTAACATCAGGGCTAGGCTAGCGCGCGTCGCTTTACTTTACTTTTGTGTGAAACTCGTCCAAACACAACCCAGGCTTTGTTATCAGTTACATCTCTTAGATAACATTCGTTGGTGCAAGGAAGCGGATGGGGTCATGGTGATCTGGCTATAAAAGTGCTCTGCCAGGAGGGAACGAAAGCTTCTGAAGTGCCGGGATAAACGCGCGAAACGCAACTGAAGCGGAGGCGGCGGGTATGGCGGGCTTTCTTCAACCACTCGCGTCCGTGCACGATCGATTGTCAAGGCCAGCGCGACGTACCACTTCCAAGTCCTCAGCGCTTGAAATAAAGCGCGGATACCGTTTGAAGGACGTGCTGATTATATAAACAAGAAGTTTTATAGACGATTGAAAAAATGGCGGGAGTTCCTGCTACACCGGCAACATTACGCACAGCCTTAAAACTCTGTTACCCCGGTAGCAAGCAGCGTCTCAGGGATATGCACAGCCATCACCTACAGCGATTGGTTGTTAAAGAACTACGACACAAACGGAGACATTTGATTGGCTACTTCGACTGTCAATTGTACGTACTCCACCTTTGTCAGTCACACGCCTCCAATCAAAAATACAAGGAGTGTTTAGAAGCATGGCTAGAGGTCAGTGTATAGTACATACATTCATATTTTAAAATGACAGTGCGTTGTCCGATATTTTAGTTTTTATTGGAAATGCGTTTCTACATTCCCAACACTTATATGGCCAAAAGCCTCGCATTCAACTTAAAAGATGCAGCGGCACTGATGGAGACAATAGAGTGCACACGACACTTGTTCCAGTTAAAGAGACAGCCTGGATCAAACAGTTATTGCCACGTTGTTGTATTTAAATAAATAAAAACAATGTAAATAAGTTTGAAACAAACCTTTCAATGTCTACCGATACTCCAAATGAAACCAACTGAGAAAATAAACGGGTGCTTTAATTTCCACCACAAGAAGCCTAGGTCATTTGTTTTAACCGGCAACATCATATGGACCATACACACATCTTTGTTTGTCTTTTCTTTCAGATTGTGGAAATATTAACCTTCATATTTAAAATACAAAGATGACCTTGCCATATAAAAAGACAAGAAATTCCTTCCTTTCTAATAAAAAGTTCAGTGATTTGATGTGGTACAGTAGACAAAGCAAAAAGGTGATATTTTAAAGTACTCATAACACAACTGATTACAGTGAAAAGTAATCTTGAACAAATGAACAGTCCAAGCAATACTCAATACATCACATGCTTGTTATACAAGTTCTTTATCCTTTTTGGAAAGTAAATTAGTTAAGAAAACATGCATTTTTACATGTAATATGCAATACAAAACGCTTTACCTTCATTAGAAAATGCCTGAAAAGGGATAAGTAAAATCTTAAGGACAAAAAAGTAAGTCTCTCCTGCTTGTTTCTGGATCAAATAAAAATAACGTTCAGGTATTTGGCAAGCTGCAAAAAATGTCTCTTCAATGTGCAGGTGTCTCCTTTGAAAATTGTATTTAAATTTTGGACAGTAATGTTAAGCACAGTGGCACTAACTTGGCGTTGAATTTTGTTCAATGCAAACTCTAAGTGGTGGTGCTCCAATCACTTCCTCCTCCTGAAACAGGAATAATGTCAACCAATGTAATCAAAGGTCCATTTTAGTTCCCATAATACAGCAGCTTTTTTAAATGTTTTCAAATGATGTTTGGGGGATGTTACCTGAGCAGACACAGACAACACATCTTCTTTAATTAGAGTCGGGGGCTCATCTGTGACTTCACTGCTGGTCGTTGATGCCTCTAAATATAAGGTTTGATCATGTAGCCAAAGAAAATCAAATAAATACAAAGAAGTGACGCACTAAATCAGCACTGTTAAATGTATTGTTTTTGCATGTTGACATTTAAGCATTTTAAGCACATTACCAGTTACCATTAATGCAAAGAAATACATTGTAAAATGTTTGTTTGGTTTATGCTTATTTAAATATAATAACTATAATACATTAATACAATGAAAATTTCTTTATTAAAATCATATAGGAACATCTGGATTCATTGTGGTAGTTTGTGCGAAAATGTCTTAAAACGATCATAAAACAATGTAACACCAAAATAGGCTTGATTGTCCTTGCGCAAAATATAAATTTGATTTTGGACTAAAAAAATTGTCTTGTAAATGTTTTTTGAGATTTACCCACATCAAATATAGTTTTACTATAGAAAGGATGTTAGCATGTCTTTAACAGAATTTGTCTTTAATTATTCTGAATCTGTTAAGCAAGCACATTGTGGAAGTTTGATTTCACTCCCTACAAAATTTGTACAAAAAGATTGTGATTGCCTAGAAGAATTCTCAATACTGCTTTGTTAACCTAATCAATAACACTCACCATGTGGCTATGATAAACATATCCTATTTAGAGAAATAATCTGATAAGTGTGCGCACCAGTCCTGATGTGTGATGGAATATACGAGGCCACTATGGTTGAAGTAAATATTGGGATTTCTTTAAGCTTGACTGGAGTATGTGGCTTGTTTCACCTCTTTCAGCTTCCATAGTCTCCTGTCCCAGGGTGGGCGGCTGGGAATCCTCTGTGCGAAAATATGGTGCATGGGAAGGGCTCACTGCCTCACTGACATGCTGTGGACTGGAGTTTCCACTGCTGTCCACTTTTGTATTAGATTGATAGACATCTGACAGAAAACTTTGGTTACTGTTGTCATCTGTTTGTAAGAATTAAAAGAATAAACATGTTAAAAGGATAAACATACAGTGCCTTGCAAAAGGTATTTATACCTCTTGAACTTTTCCACATTTTGTCACATTACAACCACAAACCTAAATGTTTTTATTAAGATTTTATGTAATGGACTAATACAAAGTAGCACATAATTGTGAAGTGGAACAAATGATACATGGTTTTCAAAATTTCAAGCAAATAAAAATCTGAAAAGTGTGGCTTTCTTCTTGCCACTCTTCCATAAAGGCCAGATTTGTGGAGTACACGACTTATAGTTGTCCTGTGGACAGATTCTTCCACCTGAGCTGTGGATTTCTGC